>JAGDQP010017915.1:0-37575 GCA_022664845.1 Lepisma saccharinum | reverse complement strand
TACCCATCAAGAAAGCTGTTAAAATAGATGACATTCAAAATTTCTATGTTCTTCTCTGTAAGATTACATCTGCGGTCACTAAACAGATACTTGTAAATTCTAAAAGAACTTTGAACGTCCACAGACGCAAGTGGTGCGTATCTTGTTTTCATCCGGTAATCCAAATTCTTGTTGGTTGCGACCTCTTGAACATCAGGGTTTTTCGCTAAACTTTGATCCAACTTCTGTTTTCCGTCCCCCTGCAGCTCTCGTTGCACATCCATCAAAACAATCCACTGGGCTTCCTTTTCCGGACACTGCTCCTCCAGTTTTGTGATTGCAGTAGTAAGGAAAGAGAAGCCATGTACTGTATAGAGTTCATCTTGCAACTCCTATTGAAGTGCAAGTTTCTTGGCTTTTTCTACAGCTGAGGAATCATCATTGGGCAAAGCATCTAAACATTTTCAGATTATGTCGAAATGATTGCAAATAAAAACTGCAGCTTTTAACCACGTACCCCATCTAGTGAAGATAGGGGAGGGTGGAAGTGGAAGTCCCGTAATTTCTAGATACTTCTGTAATCTAGAAGGAGCCTTTTTTCAGCATTTTCTTAATGCTAGAAACAAATTCGTTCACATACGTATATTCATCTTTAAGAGTTTCACAAACTCGATGCAAAGCATGAGCAATGCAGGTTACATGTTTTAAGTTAGCAAACATATTTTTCCGATTAGAAACTGCAGCCAACATGTAAGATGCTTGGTCTATAAGAACTAACTACACACTTTCATATTTTACGCCCTCCGGCCACAATACGAAACAAGAATCAGTGAAACATTGCATTACAATAGCACTGTCTGTTTTGTCGAGAAAATATGTCTTTTAAAGCATGGGTTTCACTTCATGTCCATTGAGGGGTGCTACTAAAATGTTCAAAACGTACCTGTTTTTCCTATCTGTGGTTTCGTCTGCTATGAAATAGACTGGATGGTCAGCAACTACTTGCCTGATTTGCGATATTTTAGTTTCATAAAGAGGTTGAAGGTACTGACTTCCCCGTATATTTTTCCAAGTATGATTTCATAAAAGGATTGTTAAGTTTCGAAAGAGGTATTCCACACGCTATAAATGTCCTTGCTGTGTCACTGAAAAATTCATTTGTATTTATGGAACTTGAAGATGAAAGCGCCTCACCAATGAATTGCTGTCACTTGCAACCTCTACCATCTCGTAGTTCTTTATTCTTGACGTGTTTGCCACTTTGTAGATGCTTCACAACTCGATTCCGTTGGTGTTTGTCATCAACAGCAATAGAAATATCACACACATCACACCTCAGAGCACTTCCATCACTCTGAATGCCGTCACGACTAAATTGTTTGACAATGTCGCGCAGTTTCCCTGCACTTACACTATGTTTCGGCATGGTGAACATGCAAAATCTGATGCACCGATCACTCGATCACAGGCTGTAACTTTAAGCGTTGAACTGGTTACGGCGAAATGTAGAATTAAAACAAAAAAATAAACGTTTTTATAAATCAAAAAATAAACACGATAGGTAATTCTGTATTTAGATTTATGAGAACGTAACCTTTGTGCAGTGCATTAGGTTGACAGGAGCGTGTGCAAGTGAGCACCCGTTGCTAATTTTGAATTTTATTAATACTTTAAAAAAATAACGTGATAAAGGTGCAAAAAGGGGAAAAAGGTGCAAAAGGTTCTGAGGTTGTGAAAAAGGTGCAAAAAGGTGCTACCGAAACAGCATCGGTTGAGTTCAATACGTGCTTATTTTGCGGAATAGTATCTTTGATTTCATTTTCACACACAAAAAATTAAGGTGCAGCACCTAAAATTCCTATCTTTAATAATGACACATAGCTTTCCATAAACCTTTTCAGAATGTATGGTAGTCACTAGTTTCTATTAAAGTGGCTGTAAAAATTACTTGCACGGGAATGATTAATATAAATCATACATACCGCAAAATATATCATAATAACTGCCTGCTACAAACTGAAACATATATTCTTTTGTCGTGTACAATATCGCAGATTTATGAGATAATCAGTTAATTTGTTTTAGTCTTCTAGAACTTATGTTAACAAACGTTCTTTTACGTGAGCTGAAGTTAATAATATTGTAGACCTGGCTTGATTTTAATTAGATAAAATGTACATAAAGCAATAAGCTCATATTGAAGGAAGGTACCGTACGATAAACGGAAATAGTTTCGAAAAGATATGAGCTAGGCCTAATTATCATTTTTCACTGTTTACAAGTGTAACGTTTATTACAATTAACGCAGCATATACATTTTTTTCCGCAGTTCACACAGTCTGCGTCCTGAATGACCTTGTATTTGTCTGAGTAGCTTGTATCTATTCTCGAACGTATTATGGCATAGTCTCACAAAATTATGGTGTCACTCATTTTCAATTTTATGGTTTCTAACGTAGGGTGATCATACTAAAGTGCGTATAACGTGACCGTAATATAATATTTTTATTTGAATTTTCGACCATGAAATCAGAATTTAATTAAATCAAAAACTACAAACTAAAGAATCAATGCAGTTCACACACTTTTGTGTTAGATTTGCATCCCCCATCAACTGCTTACGTTGATATTTGTGTTTTTTCAACGAAACCAATATTAGCGAATCAGGTTGATCTATTGATTTCCCTATGCTGAACTGTTTACGTTCTGAAGTAAAGCTCTTCGTACGTCCCAATCCTTAATTATCAGCAACTTCAAGACTTTAAAATAAAGTGGCATTTGACACCGTGTCCATGCTGTGTGATATTAAATGTTTCTCTGTGTGTCTATCTTGGTTCTCCCTTCTTTTTGGTTGCTTTATAGAAAAGCCTCACTTGCATTTGTGAAGACCAAGTAATAGCCAATATAAGCCAAAATGTTAGATGTATGTCCATAAATATATTCTGAGTAATAAATGATTGTTCGAATAACCTTCCATAGCAGAGATTCCGCCTATGAAAGGATACGAAGCTCTTTTTCATCCCCTACATAGCGCCATAGGAGATATTACATATGTGCACGATACCATAAAAGGGTACAAACCTTTTATCAGCTCTATTTAACATAGCATAGATTTCATAAAAGTCTACGTGGCTCTTTTGCAGCAACCCCTAAACACTACTTAATATAGCAACGATACACAGGGATATATGCTATTTAACCTAGCAGAGATTCCAGCACAAGACGTTCCAGGCTATTTACGAAGCTCTTTTTGCAACACATATTTAACATAGCAGAGATTACATACGAATCTGAAGTCAGTTTCTATACCTAACCCACACGATAAGCACTTCTAAGCACAATCAATGGTTACTATCTGGGCCAAAGTCAATATATCCTAAAAGGCGAAACATATTGGAATTCTGTTTTCACATTTAGATTAGGGCAATGCAATTTTTTTAGGGAAAATAGTGGTGACTTCGATGTCAAAGATCAAATTTGAAGTTATTTTGCTAACTTCGCCCTCCGTGGTCGTAGAATTATGAAACTTATAATGCAATTCACTTTAATCCTGGAAAAGTCAAATAGAAAAACAAATTCTTTACCTATTGTCGTTTGAGAGATATAATCGTTCGATATTTTTTAATTTTGCTCCTTTTGCGCCAGAACTACGGAAGTCTGAAACTTTGTTATTTTGTTCGCGATAAAAATGAATTTGAAAAGAACTTCTTCTACCTATTATTGTTTCCAATGCATGGCGGTTCGAATTTTGTCGATTTTTTAAAATTTTAGCCACAGATTTGAGAAACTCGCAGATTATGTCATTTGGGTAGGTGATGTAGGATGTGAAATTTGCTTATATCATAAAACACTACAGTTACCTACATTAAAAAAACTATTTTACATAGCAAAAAAACTTCACAGGTCTTCCACCATAATCTACACTTTGTGACCAACCCGTAAAGAGGTGACCACAGCGGGAGAAAACCAGACTTTTATGTTGTGTTTACGTCTCACTTCTATTTACATAGTGAAGTAAGAATTGAAAGGATCGTAGAGTCACAGGTTAGAGTGAGAACTAGCCTAACACCTGCAACTGGACTACCGATAATTTCAATAATTTGTCAGGTGTTAAATAGTACAGAAAGTAAGGGAACGGTTCAACCGATAATACTTCTCCTGTGCTTGCCAAAAACACTAATATTAAACCAGAACCGCAACTACGATAAATATATAAAAATGGGGGTGAATTATAAAAAACAACTTCAGACGTGATCAAATACCTCAAAATGAGTTCCACACGCCATAAATCGCCCTAAAGCAGAATATACAAATTAGGGGGCGTGGTTTCCAAAATGTTCTAGGATGTCTCCACTGTCCTGCTAAGTCAGATAAAAAATTTCGCATTTGTTTAAAACTGGTTCATTAGCTTCTAATGACCATATACTTGAGTATATGAAAGGAAAATAACACTTTAAACTCTTTTTATGGGATTTATTAAAAATATAAATTATGTTGTCATTCAACAAATTTTCATATATATCAAATGTTAAACTTGTACAACATGCGGAACTCGATATTAAGCACCTTTTTGATTACATCCAACTTTCGATTGATACACACACAATTATCAACCCATTGATCATATCTCTAACAAAGTAAACGCTTCTCCACGCTTTATTGTAATGATAAAACAGGAATGATAGGATTCCGTACTATACAGTATTTGATAACAAATTATACATTTAGTGAAATAAAATAATGTTAATATTATTGGAGAACCCCCACGCGTCAGTGAGCTCAAAACGTTGCAAATGAATTATTTGTTTAATTTTTTATCTTTACAGCGCTTTTGCTAGCTTTATCTGTTTCAACGACAACGTACTTCCATGATATACCATTCAGATTATTTATTCCCGATAACCCAACTTTTCGTTGATGGCTTGCCTCTGGTTACCTTTAACACATTATTTTACGGCCCGTCGACCTTAATTTTGGCTAGTAGAGTCAGGCTCGAAATATTATATTGATCACTAATATAGATGTGTTCAACCATATTGTTTTTTAAGCTCTTTTTACAGCGTCACTTGAGCTTGTATTGGTATAGTTTGACCTTGTTTAAAGGTAACCATAACTCAAATGGAACCTGAGTAGTCAAAGATTTTTTTAGCGAACAATGATATTATCTACTATTCCGAGTTGCACTTTGCGCACATTTTTAATCTGCCATAGGAACCCATACGACATTGGAATTTAACCAATACTCAAATGTTATTTCCCGTTACGGAACATTCACAAATGTTTCCGAGCTATTGCAACATGTATTTATAGTGAAACAAAATTAACAGTGCTATACTCTTTCGTGATTACACACTGATATTTATTTTTCAAGCTCACAGATTTAATAATCCTTCCAGACTAGTTACTGATAAATGCACTGATATTACGTACTCCAGCGAGTGATATAAACACTAGTATATTACAAATTTTCAGTTTCTCGAACGTGTGTACATTTATAATTCGACGTATATATAAAGTATTACTACACACACTATTATGTTTTTGTACAGCATGCAACGTATCAAATATAGGATCCTTTGCTTTCTTTATTTTTACTTATGTACTTTATATCATTTTATTTTAGGCACACTTTATATCAAGCTAACTATTATATAGATAGACCATGTTAATTTGTACGTAGTAAACGTTAACCAACGACAATAACAAGTCCATGTAAACAATGGTTGCGTATCACGTGACCGACCGAATTAAGAAATTCCTGGTAATACTCGTCACGGCGCGGGTACGATAATTGCATATTAATTTTGCGTCCAGTTTTGTGCAAAAGGGTAAGAAAGAAGGAAACAGACACATTACCTTAACAGCAGCATCTCACGTCCGTGAACATTGAGCTGTATAAATACTTTAACTTTTTATGTATTACACAGTTTGTCACGCCTTCCTTTTTATCTCTAGATCCACAGAATAGACTGGTAATCCACTCCAAGAAAGTTCCGTCCATATAACACTTGAAGTACTACTGAATGGGATAATAAGTCACAACTACGTACTGAACACCGTACCATCCTTAAGGTCACTTACAACATATACTGTCAGGGCGGCTCATCTTAGCCAAGTATGCCGGTTGGATTCACATGTCCATGCTACCGCGCTAACCTATTATTTCCAGCGACAGGCTTTTCATCATCACCGCTTGTGTACGCATACAAATTTATGAACATTAAACGCACAAAATCAGGTGGGCTTACTCCTTGTCCATAACAAATATGTAAAAGGTCATGCGTGTCCGTCACATATTGCGCCCAATAGGTGAATAGAATCTTGAAATAAGATACCATATAAGATTCCTTCACATTATGGTTAAACCACAACTCACTGCAAATGATTTACCACAAACTATTTACACATATACATTAACTTTTCTATACCAAATGACTTCATTCTTCTGCTAGTGGGCATTAGGAATTATTTAATCCCTACCTATGTGGGCTACTAGAACCTGTTTTAAATCTACCGAAATTTGGTTACTATACAAACACTAAAAATATTGCAAAAACAATAAACACAAAAATGCTTATATACAAAAGTTTACTTATTAAGATGCTTGACTTCTCAAGGCATCCGTATTATTGTTTGTAGCATAGTTCTTCATTAATGCCGTCCACACCTCTTTCAATGTAGGTGAAGAGATCCATAACTTGCAATGCTTGGTAGCCTGATTACCAATAAGGAAACCATCAACAGGATCCACAAACACATTAACTTCATCACTCGGCTTTTGGACACAAAGATAGGGGCCCAGGAATAAATGAAACATCTTCTTAATAAATCCTGTGTTACCTTCACTGCGGGGATGGTTACAGATGAAAACCAAATCACCAACAGAGACTCCACGACGAGGAAACCTTTGCATATTCTTTTTTGGTTCCGTCGGTCAAGGATCGCTATAACCCGACTTTCGTGACGTAACTATCTCACAAGTGAAACGCCATGTTGTGCATCAACACAAACAGCGCAAATTAAATCATATTGAGTGAATAATATATGACAGTTAACTATGGATTTCGATGTTAGGAAAACATGGGAATAAAACACATGCTTGCCATTTTGGGAATACTTAATTATTATATACACTGACATTAAACATTTCTTTGCCGGCGTTGGAACACTGCCAAACGAATCATGACCATTACAATATCGGAGCATATCATTGACATTTAAATATATACATTTGTACAGTTTCGATTGTAACCGATGCTTCAGAAACCAGATTGGTACTTGCGTAATATTCATCCTAGTGTAAATCTAATGACAAAACATGCTCTTTACTGGCTGGGCACTATTCACTTCTAGCATTGTTTATAGGAAATGACAATAAACCTATATCCTTGTGTAGTGGTATTGCTTTATGTACCATAATGTGTCCAAGACAATAACGTTTGAATTTTGTTAGATTCCCATGTGACAATCTGTCATTAAACGTTGTATCGGGGGAGGTCCTACACTATTTAGTTTAAATGAAATGGCTAACTTGGTATCCTGTGTGTTATGCCACAGGTTATTGCATTACCTTCATATAGGCAATGACTAACCATATATCATGATCATATCTTGTACATTTCATCACTTATGTGTAATAATATTGTCACTGGCTTATATCATGTCCTGTATCTGTTTGTTACAGTATGTATGTATAGCACCTTGTATTATGTAACTCAAGGGGTGTATTTTTCTATCGCACAGTAAATAATTTTTATTAAATCCAATCATTGTGTTTATTTTTAATCCTGCTTCAAAGTCAAAAAGTGAAGTTGAATCTTAAATTCCTTCGTCAACACCACATTGTAGATTAGCTGTAAATCAACGTCATTAACAATCATCACTATACGTCATCGAATAAAAGGTTGATACTAACATGACCATAATCTTCAAGAGGAATACCCACATAACAGTAAGAACAGGCTACAGAAAGGGAGAGCAACCATTGATCAATAGAATGCAAAACACAATTTGCACTCATGTGTGAGTGTGAAGAGTCACAAACTGCCATCTTGCTAGGGACCAAGATCAATGGCTGTCGACGGACTTGCTTTATAGTACTTGCCAGCCAATCGCAATGCTCCATTGCAATTCTATCGTGTCTTATCGTTATCCAATGGTATTCCTTTAAAAATAACCGATAACGAACATGTGGTCCATTCCTTGACCTCGATATTGGTTAATTAGTGTATATTATTCCGGTAATCGGCTTCAAACGACTATACATTCATATATGACGTTTGTGATGGTTAGGTAGGTAAACCTAAATTGATTAACTCCAACATGTTACATACTTTTTACCCTCAACTATGGATGCAAGGGGTGCCGTTACATGTTAACAAGAAAATTTTTCATTGCTATTTCGTTCGGATTCTTACAAAATGTCAATCATCCAAATGTCATATTCTCTTTCCCTGCTCGACCAATTACCGATGTATATGCTATATTATGTTCCTGAAGCTAGGTTCACATCTGTGTTTGTCATTTTAAAATTCCGTATTCTTAAAATAAAATGACCAGGTTCAAATACCCATCTGATTGTCAATTCGACAAGTGACTATCACTATACATGGTACAATGATACTCCGCGGTACTGGTATGTTTCTGTGTTATTAGCTCTACAGACACCTAGCCTATAACTACCTAATACCTTTGACATTTGTTTCGTATATTGAACAGGCGAATATGTAATGTGCAGTCAATTGGCTATATTTCCACCATTGCTTCCTATTAGCTATGTCGACTTTACATTACCTTGTTCGATCGTTATTTCTAATACTACATACGCAAGTGAAGGGCAGTCTCTTCAGGACCGGACATATATTTACTAATATTATGCATGTCGTGCTTATATGTGCCTGGTAGCCTGATCAACATCTTCCGAGTGTGGTCAAGATAATTCATCTAAGGCGTATTTAGGGGCGTAGTAATAACAAGATATCTCTACGGGTACATCATATTTTTCCCATCCTAGGGTTTGGCACGTCCGTGTTGGTCGCCTGTTCTACATTATTACTATTATTAGTATAATTATTTTCATAACGTTACTTGGTTTCATATCTTAAATCGGATCTGGCATTCTCAAGGTCTGGAGGCGAATTTTGTCATTACTTTCATAAAGCACAATGCTGATACGTTAGGTGTTATTTCACACATTTGTGGTGTAAAGGGATCCTTTGCTTACAACTATTACTGCAGCACTGCAACGATATCGGTAGTACAGCATACTATTCGTGCTTTTTAACGTATATGCCCCATCTACAATTATTAATCGCTATGCAGGACAACTGTATCCTGCTGGTTAGATGCGTCGCATTACGTTGGAGTGTTTTTTCTATTGAGATTTTCATTTGAATTTACAAAATCGGTTATTCATCAAAGATGCTAATTCCGATTTCACAATTCCTGCATGTTTTCCATGGATTCATTTTCCGGTGAGCATGATGAAACTTTGTATCCTGGAGGTTTGGACACCGCGAAGCACGTCCGAGATGGCCTATTTCTGTATTTTGCTAAATTCACGCTTCAATTTTGAAAACCTGTTATCAAACAACGAAAATACATCTGTGTCCAGTTACCCAAACGTTTGTCACAGGTTTCATTTTCAGGGTGTGTATATTTGACATAAAGACGTAATCATCGTCCCGTTGCATGTCGACTGGGGGTACCCATTTTATATTTTGACATTATTTACACATCCACTAGGGGCGGTTATATCGCATTCAACAATGATTAGAGCGTATTCATAATTGGCACCTAATGTTCACAAAGTAAGTTGTATGTTCAATCTGTGTTGATTGTGTTTAAAAAAGATAATTGGATACAATTATTCAATGTCCAGTATCCATCCTCCAAGATACATCCCATACAATGGAGTTCAATTAATCTACTAAATACCATATTTGTTATTTGTGGGGGTTGGCTTGCTAATTTGGAGATTTATCAATGTATGACCTGCGTTTTATTAAGGTAGTTTAGACATTATTATTCACGCTGCTTGACTATGCTGGTTGGGGACTCAATCATGATTTCAGCAAAGCCAACCGTACATTTTCACCATCCCAATACAGGTATCTATGTTTAACTGAGCCGGGATATGACGTAAGTATAAAATCTAACAGTGTGATGTAACTCTGAAGGAATGCTAGGACACCGATACAAAACCGCATTCAGAGGAATCTGGTGTTCATACTGGTGTGTTATCTCCACATACAAAGTTTGAGCTCTGTAGTTCAAAGAAGAAAAAAAAATAAGAACTTAAAATATGGTAAAAATGAACACAAAATATTATGGAGAGACATAAACTGCCTAAGTTCTGACCCCCTGACCGAAATGAATGATATTCAAAAGAAGCCAACGAAAAAGAAGAACGGTAAAAAAAAGAGGTATCCTTTACAAATGTAAGTTGAAAGTTATGTCTATGGATTGTTCGCTCTCGAGGCCCCTCAAGGACTTTCTCCTTTTCTCTCTTCATCTCCCTCTAAATCTGCCTCTCTCTCTCTCTCGCTCGTTCTCGCCCTGCTTTCATCACTCGCTCTCGCGTCGGCGCGCATTGTAGCACTCTTATGTTGAGGTTTGTAAAACCAGATCTACGTAGTAAGAAATGAATCAAAACCAGAAATACTGCTTATCCCAATCCTGTTAATATTGGCCCTTTCGATTCTTAGAGCAAAAAATGAAAATGCCACAGGTACAAAAGAGAGAGAGAGCAAGCAATATATTTTAGATCTTTTGTTAATACCATTCTAGATTTTAAAGAAAGGCTAATGGCCCTTGGTTTTCCTTTTGAATGAATTTAAATATAAACAAAAAATTTAAATAATTAACAAAAACACAAACAACGTGTAGTAACACGCCTGTAGTTACAGTACACTCTAGATTACATTATTCCGTGTACATTTGGTCTATAAAAAGAAATCAAACATATGTATCATAATGGGTACAACCTAGAACTATGGAATGAATCCAGTTGAATACTCAAAACAAAGGGAAATGACATTAAGTTCGACGAAAAATGCAATAAAGATAGCTACACTACCATAGTAATATAGAAGGCTGCATGAAACAATCAACTGAGTTAATAATTTGGAACCTATAACATAAAGGCCTAGCACGTGTTTTCCAAATATCCAAAGCAGTCACAAGGTGTAGCCATAATAGCAACAAATAATTAAACTTAAATGCCTAATTACATGTAGCGAGGAAATACATATATATAGTAACGATAATGAACGGACATTTATGCGCCTAATTCTGGATATTAATGAATCACATATATCAATGATGACAACCGATAATGATCAGTGTGTGATGTCTTGCGCATGCTAAAAATATAGAATTGTAGAGCCGAAACAGTATAGGCTTCGTCTCTGAAAATATATTATTGCTCTTAGTGAAGAGTGTACTGCACAATAAAGAAGCTTGCTAATGAAGCTTTAATCATGAAGATAAAATGACCAACACCATATGACCACAAGGATAGAACCCACAAGGCCAAATGAGTATCATGTATGGACAATGTATATACAAATATCACAGTGTTGTATCCTGAACCAAAAAAAGGAACGAAGAGGGGTAAAACACATAAAAAAGGCTAAAATGAAAACAACGCACGCACGCGCGCACGTATGTGTTCGTAAAAAGCAACCCAAAATAATGTAGTACTTTCCTCTCTATTATTCTACTATTCTGTATTACTTTGAATGCAATTTTGGGGGCGATTTCTTGAATCAAAAACTGTCGCTTGCAGGTTAGGTCTAGCAAAGTGCATCATGTTTAAATTATAACTATTGGGAATAAACAGAAACCAATCTAAAAATGAAACCCAATATTAAGAATTTAATCGTTAACACAAAAGATCCATAAACCTTACAATCAGAAAAGAATGATCAAGCATGCGATCATAAGATCGTATAAATAAAAATCATGTTCTTCAATTAATGTACTTGAAGGGAAGTTCGCAACGTAAATTTTTGGACCTCGAGAGTTTGGTTGTTACACGCTGGAAAGTAGGTCCATTTTAGTACGAAGTACGTCTTACGTAGAGAAAGAAATGTAATCATTTGATAACAGATAACCCGAACGTTAATTTTCACTGCTTAGTTCTTCACTCAGTGTCTTAATCGATTCTTTATCTTTAATTCCTTTTCGAAGGTCCACATTTTTTATTTTAACATCGTGTTTTATAAAACAAGGAGATTTAACATGATGTAACAGATATTTCGAAAGCCAATCTGAAGGTAGTGGATTTCATCAAGCATATTAAAGACCAACGTTCAAGTTATGACGTTCGTTAAGAGGTATTGTTGTAAGCAAAATATACGCAATTATCTTCTTAACAAGTTGGGAAAGGTCAATCGATTCTTTTACGTCTCGAAATTTTGAAGCTTTTTAATATTTCAAAATAACATATTTAAAAATCATTTTTCGAAAAAAGAAACTGAATTATATAAGTACAAAATATACTTTTTAAAGTAATATGCTTAAATTGAAGCGTATGATGTTTTTATTAAGAACTGAAAATTGTCGGAAGTAATATCGGAAATTATATTTCTTAAATTATGTATTACTTACTTTGGATATAGTTATTTTCTCGAACAACAAATGAAATTAACCGAAAAATCTTGGAATAAGCTTACGTTAATAACGAAGCCATATTACAAATTTGATATTTTGGTATGGCCTATAACTTAAAATATAACTTAAGCTATATTGTGGTAGTAGTAGCGGTAAGAATAATATATCTTATGACTATCTCAAATTTGAATTGTCTCATAAATCCAGGAACACATACCTAACAATCAAACATACTGATGGAACAGAAAAATTGTTCTAAATTACTCCCTTCCTTCATAATTAGAATGTTAAAATATGTGCATTTTTTTAACTCCAACGCAATTACTTTGGGAATTATTAATCATAAAATAATCAGAATTTTTGTTTCTGAATTGAAAAGAAGAACAGTGGGAATATCCTTAGTAAAATGTTGCGAGAAATGGAAATAAAAGAGAATAGTAATGGATACTGTTTGAATGTTCCACTTGTTGGAAAGCATGTTCTTCACGGCCGCCATCTCGAAGTTGGCAATATTGAATTACGATTGGCTTTCCTAAATGGGAAAGGGTCGAGTAAAATGTCATTATAAGCTAGAATTACGGAGAACGCGTTTCTTAAGTCAGTTTTGCCGCAAATGTATTACGGTAAGCGATAATGGTGTGCTATTAGTAGAGTCTACTGATACAATACCTTGAAAACACCATTTTGCTTTAAAGTAATGAAGAAAATGTAAAGTAAATGCATTCAAATGAATATCGATATGTGTTTTAAGACTATTTCATCATTAGACCATACTAATGTCATGCGCCATTATCTCTCATAAGAGTAGACCTTACAGTTATGAATAACCGGGGTTCATAAATATATTTCCTGTATATTCAAGTTGAAAACGGCATATTACATCATTGATATCTCCCAAGTAACTGGACTGGAGTTACCAAAATTTAAATGTGCTTATATATTGGTATTTAAGTATAATGAAAAAAAATATTTAGAACCTTTTCCTACCCCTTAAAATTTATGTGCTTGTAAGTTTAATATATACTTATATAATATTAAAACATTATAATTTTAGTGTTCATGTTAATGGAATAACATTTAAAATAGAAACTTACTTCCACCTCCGATTCTGTATAGAACACAACATTCCAGTCTATATATGCTACATCAAACTAAACATGTATCAGCACTATTATAAACATTTAACACATAAGCATAATGTTAGTAAAATGAGCATAGGTTCTTTTAACACGAATGCAACATATTTCTCACTTCAGGAAAAATATTACTATGCAAATATATAATGTTATCGAAATTATTTTAGTGTATACTAATGTGTAAAAAAAACAATGTAAAAAACCTCTTTTGGGCAAACAGTGAAAGATAGGACTTTTCTGACAACGCCAATCGATTGATAGATGTCGAAAACCTAACTATACAAAATTTAGAAGCTTTCCAACCGAAACTATAGGAGATATAAAGACCAAGGAGGTCCACAGATACCGGTATATCAAAACCTGGTAGGAGGATACCTTATAACACTTGGAGACTGATACATCTTTCGCGCTAAATTGAACAATTAATTAACTGCTCCATACCGGAAACAATTAAAAATGTTTAACGACTTAATAGCTGCTTAAATGGTTGGAGCGAAAACAATTAGTTAATAGCTCTAAAACAATCGGATAAATTTTAGTTCCTGAGCGTATATATATTATAATGAGTGGCTAAAGAGGACTCTATCTCCTGAAGCGTTTGGCCTGGGGTCGTGAAAGTTTGGGGGAGCGTTGACCCTGCGTATGGGAGTGTTTACCCACCTACCCCAAACCGAATTTTTTTGGTTAGTCAAAGATATTCTCAACAAACTTATTTGCTGTCTCCCATCTTTAAGCAAGGCAGATGACCTTCGACCTTCGATCCATTTCCCCCCGTTTTATTATATTTTATTATTTTTTATTATGTTTTTATACACTTGCAACCACTTCCCAAGATTTATCTGCTTCTATGGGTGCAGCGCAACAGCACAGCCTGTCTCAGGGATCGCTTTTGCCATATTTTCGTATTACATTTTACGTTATTGTGTATTCTACTATTTTGTATTTCGAAAAGTGGACATCAGAACGGAAATAATCAAAAAACGATGACGTAAAAGTAAAAGCAAGAAGTGGAATCCCCTTTTAGAAATACAATTTGTGTGATGAAATAATAAGGAAAAAGAGGAAATTATGAAGCAGAAAGAAAAAAAAATAAATAGAGGAAGACAACAGAGGAGAAGATAGTGGAGGAAGAACGGAAGAAGAAGAGCACCCCAGTCAATAGAACCCCTCCCCGACTCCAAGAGCTGAACTTAACCCAGGAAAGAAGACGGAAACGAAATTATTCTCCCCATGCAGCAAAGAACAAGATGACAAAAAGGAAAAGAAATGTAGATTCAATGAGAAAATTCATCGAATATTAACTGGTCGCGAAAAAGCATCGGTTTCTAGAGCATTATGGTAAAACCTTTAGTCAGATAAATTGAGTTGTAAAAAATTAAGAAGCTGACACGAATCGATAAAGAAGATCCAATTAGCAGTGGTTAAATGCCTGATTAGAGTTACCACCTTAAATGGACGCCTCACCGAGCAGCAGGATGCCAATGAACTTTTGAAAGAGCTGATTAGGAAGGAAAGGATATATCATTTAGAAGAATATACAAGTTAGAAAAACATGAGGGAACAATCTCAGAGTAAAAGGAATTTGCTATACGGGCTAGGGTACAACTACTAGAGGAAGAAACAGACAGAGTAAGGTGAATAAATGCAGAACACATTGAAGACATATAACTATAGCCAAGTTACAAGAAATATTAGAACGAACTGAAAATAAAAACAAAAATTGGGGAGCAAATAGCATGCGATGAAAGAACAGTATTGGCATTACGGTGGCAAATGCGGAACTACAGGTG
Organism: Lepisma saccharinum; assembly: GCA_022664845.1. Taxonomy (NCBI): domain Eukaryota; kingdom Metazoa; phylum Arthropoda; class Insecta; order Zygentoma; family Lepismatidae; genus Lepisma; species Lepisma saccharinum. Next base: position 22,055 of record JAGDQP010017915.1, on the reverse strand, counting down.
AAATTGGACTATGAGCAAAAAATCAGAAAATATCTGAAAAGAAAAGAGAGAAACTAAATACACATATTACGGAACTAATTAAAAATGAGCAGGTGTTGCTAAATAAGTCGACCGTGGAACAACCAACGTTTGCAGATGCAGTAAATAAAATAACGGTATCTGAGAGGCAACAAAGATGGAGGAAATTAAAGAAAAAGATAAACCATCATTGTTTATAATGTCTAAACGTGGGAAATCATTGGCTCAACTTCGAAGGAACTGGCTTAGTACTATCAATCCACAAACAGTAAAGATTAGAGCTACAATATCACTGGAAAGAAGACAATGATTGTGCAGGCTGAGACCAGGGAAGATGTCAATAAGATATTTAACAAGAAAGGAATCTGGGACAAACTTGTTATTGAGGAGAAGAAGGAAAATAATCCCTCTCTTATAATATAGAACGTTGAGTCGGAGCTGCAGGATGATAAAATTGTGCGGATGGTCATAAATACTAACATTGGCGACGAGATGATGGTGGAGACAGCAATGAAGGAGATGAATGTCAAATTCAGGACTGGACCCAAGGGCAGAATAACTTGCCATGTCTGACTTCTGAGATAAGGAAAACTTTATTGGATAGGTCGAGGATATACATAGGGTATGTTGTACATGTAATTAAGAACTATCTGGTAATAACTCGATGCTACAAGTTCAGTTACCTTGGACACATTACAAGGTTTTGTGACGGGTACGAGGTCTACTCGCACTGTGGAAATAAAGATCATAAAAAGGAAATATGTTGAAGAAGGATAAGCCAATACCATATATTCCATACACTATGGTAAAAAGCAATGAAAGAAACTGATTCTAAGGAGTGTTGAATATATAAGAGCCTGCTTGCACATGGACTTACACGACCGATATGGATAAACAACTCAACTACTTAAAGTAATATGATAATATACGTTTGCGGGATATGATTTGGGTAAACGAAAACGGGAATATAATTTTACGGTTAGGTTTGAAGAAAACACATAAACCAAAAGTATTGAAAAATGAATAACAGTCACGGAAGGAGAATTAAACATTAAGGAACAAAACCAAATTATTATGTATTTTACAAATCCTTAATAAAAAGCTTTCGTTAAGGGACTTGGAGCGCTTGCGATGGACTCACATGATAATTTGAACTTTGAAGAATTAGATGTATTAAAGATTAATCATAGCGATGAAAATGAAATAAGAATGTACAATACAATTTTCAGATAAGGCTGTCGGTTTCTCCATATTCAATCAAAGATGGAGTATTTTCTGCAAGATTTAGAAGGCATTTCAAATTACTGTCAATTAATTGGACTAAATAAAAATGAAACCAATACACCAGCGGGAGGAATGGGACTGTGGGACACAAACTGGAATAAGCATTGAAGAAATTTAGCGAACATGATAAAAAGAGCAACTATAAAATTACTTATAGAATGTATCTAAATGAAAGGGATTTATCTAAGAAAATTTTTAACAGTTGTAAAACGAATGTCAATATCTTCTACAGTCCAAGAAAGAATGAAAAATAAGTTTGGAAAAATTGAAAAATAATTTGGAAACAGAACTAACAAATTAGCTATAAACATAGCAGATTCGGAAACATTAAAAGATGACAAAGATGAATATTCTTTAACAGAAGATACTAAACAGCTGAAATTATCTTCACAACTGAGAAGATATCTAATGTTGTTAATGGGATTTAGGATGAGGATGAAGAATGTAATTCAGGGTGGCGAATTAACTGATTATAATAATAACGAAGCAAAGTTGATGGAAGCACCCAGACAGTCAAAAAGACGAAATGAAACGATTGGTTTTCCAAACTGATAATGGGAGAACAATTCGCAATGAGAGTTAAACCAAATAGAGAATGTCCACAGTGATCTGTATTTGGTCGACGTTTTCGGGACATATGTATCGGTTCCTCCATTAAAAAATTAAACGAGATGAGAGAGTTAATGTCCATAATTGTCCACGCCGTTAATATTGTCATATTGATTACAGCGGACTAGTGACTAGCGGACTAGTATAATCTAAATCCGAGAGGGTACTCACAACAATATACAACTAGTGTAAAAGTAATACGTTAAATGTTTATTTAAAAAAAACGGAATAGATGATCCTTAAAAACAGATTAGAAAGTATGATAATCAACATTTAAAACGAACCAAATCGTTTTGAAATCTAGGAGTAATCAGAGATGAGAAAATAAATTTTGCTGAATATGTAAAACAAAAGAGAAAAAAATTTGAAAAGTAGCAAGAACGAGGGATGGACTACCGTTGAAATATATAAAGTTATATCATGAACAGATTATTAATTCAGTAGGCATTTATGGTGCAAGTGTTTTGGCACACAGGCTGACAGAAAATGAAAAATATTTCCTGAAAAAGTGGATAGCGGGCAGAGATATGTGTGTCGTAGGACATCAGGAGGTTATCGGACCACACCGTGTATAGCTCTGAATATTATGCTGGCAAAAATGCCCATCCACATGGAAGTTATTAAATCAGCATTAATGTGCTGGTTTAAAAAAGGAAACTTAATTAGAGTTGCATTAATCTAGGGAACAATTCGTAATTGTAGAGCAGTAATAGGACAAATATAGTAAAGAAATGGCAAAGTCTTTGGTAACAGAACAGCAAGTCTAGAACATTGTTTAGAATAATTGATAATGTATTGATTGATCTTAACTCGAAGAAATGGGACCCAAGTAAGGGACTGATACAATTTTAATGTGGGCACTTAACTTATAGCGCAAAATTATTTGAACTTACTTGGTGGACTCTTCGGAGTGCGAATGTGGTGAGGAATCAACACCAGAGCACGTATTTGGTGAGTGCCCTAACAATCAAATAAACGTTCAGGGAACAGAATTGCAACGGGACATTGACTTAAGAAGAGATTTGCAAGAATATACAATTCGGGATTTGATAAGCAACGAAGACTTACGGAATTTCCTCGATCTGCTTTCGGCGAAAATCTCACACATATGTAAAAGAAGATTTTTTAAGAAGGAATTAGAAGAGGAATCACATCTTAAAGTATATAAACCGAACTGTTCAAGCCGTACTGTAAACAATGCGTGATCGTGAAACATTGCTATTCGTCCGTGTCGTTTTCTTACGTTTTGAATCGTGTGCGTGTCTTGTATACGCGATTTTAAAAACAGGCCTGGAATAATTGAAGCGAAATAGAAAGCAAGATTCATTGAAACTTTTCCATCAATTCCACGGTCATGGCCATTGGTTTCATAGGATAAATCGACGTAACAAATATAAATGTACCAAGAATTGAGGAAGTTAGTAAATAATAATAAAAGCCGCCGAGATGCTGCCAACTAACCGTTAGGGCTCTTAATTTCAGCGTAACCGTTAATAGCAGTCTAAGTGGTACTGTATGAAGAAAATTCGTGGAATATTGTGTGGAAAAGTGGTAAGTGTTGCCTGGTTCAACGATATGGAGAGGAGAAGAGGAAGAGTCCATGGAATTAGCCTGATCGACAGATCTTGAGGAGAGATCCCGTTGCCGAGGGGCCTGAATTAACTATGAAAATCAACACCATATCTTGAAGATGTATATATGAATATATGAATGTGTTGTAATTTATGTGATTTTCAATTTGTCTTGTAATTAAAAATTAGTAGACTATCAGGAAATAATAACAATACGTTTTAGAGGGATGATTGCTGTTAGTTTAAGATTTTTAGTGTAGTAAGCTAATGTCGAGAATAGATATAGTATCATACAGTAGTATTTGGAATATATATTCATTGGATGATTTTGTACAAGTAATAAAAACTATATAGATAGATGGATAAAGAAACTAAGAATGAATAATAAATACAGAATAAGTAATGAAAAGAATAATAATAGGAACGATTAAGTTTGAAGGAAAATTTAAATAAAAGGAAAGCTAGAGTTAAATAAGCATATTTATAGAATCCAATTAATTAATGAATTGAGAAATAATAATATTACATAAATAAATCCATAAATATATCAGAAAAACTAAGCTGTAAATTGTAGCACTTACACAAGTCTCTCTAATGTAATCAACGTATATGCAAATAAAAAATGCAATATAGTTAATTCCCCCTAATCGTGGAAATAGGGCCTAGATTTTTTCCGGCGGGAACTGGGCTATTAGAAATATCCCCTACAGCCATCCCAACAACATTAACTTTGGGCAAACAGGTCCTATCGACTCCTTACCTTGATGCCGAGCTGGGATCGAGGCGGATTGAGGAAACGGGGGATTACCTTCCTACCCCAACTTTGTGGGGAATCCTTTTTCCATCCGTTGTTTCCCTGAGGTACTCGGAACAAAGTTGTGTCAAGAAGACAAAAAGATAGAATTTCGAAAGCAGATGTCAAATCCTCTCTTTAACCTGCTGCCTGGAGCGAAACATATTTCGGGTTTAATGTTATCTAAAACCGTTAGTTCATTATAATGAAATTCAGCAGTAAAAGTTAAAATTTGGTCTTTTTTGACTATCATTTTATGTTTAACCAACTGTTATTTTTGGAAAATATCTAGCACACGTGGAATGTTTGCGTTCCAAACGGAGGCTCCACATTCTAGTAGTTAGAGCGTTGGTGTCATGTCCGCATGGTCCCAGTTTTAATTCCTGGGTGGAACATCCTACATTTCGGCTTCCACCCAGCGTCCTGAGGCAAACTAGGGAGTCACGTGAATAAGGACGTGACGACTACATGGTTTAGAAAGCCCCCGATACACCTGTGCTTGATCAAAGTGCCGAGCAGTACTGACCCCACGGCAGTCACTCAAGTGGACGCATTTTCGTGAATTTTACACAAGAGTAACATTGTTGTGAACCATACATGATGAGTTGAACATGGCACTATCGTTGACGTAGAGTAAAATGATATACCATTACAATAATAAACTTAACATTCAGAATTTTAAAACAGAGTGTGATGTGTGTGTGATATGTGAGTGATGAACAATGTAAGACAACATATGTGTACAAGTGGGAAGGAAACAAATATAAATAGAGATATAAACACATATAAAGTAACATAAATAAAGCAAGAAATAATAACAAATAAAACTGTTATCAATGACTGTATAAATAACTATGTATTTGTTTTTCAGCTCAAGTTTGTAATAAATTAGATTGAAAATGTAATGTACAAATGTAATAAACAAGAACTAATTCAACTGATTGATCACCCACAAACTGTCGGTAAACGGTAGCTCTTGATGTTGGTGTTCAGTTGTGAATTGAACACAAATCAATGCAAAAATATTAACTAAACTAAACGATATAAAAATGAAATGGAAAGGAACAAAATGAAACGGAAAAGGGATGAAAAGTGCCAAATTAAAATATATTGAAGGGACGCGTTAGAATTACTTTTGAACATGTTAGCAGAATCTAGGTTTAAATTTTATATTGTTGGGTTGAATGAATGTTAAATTACTTTTAAATTGAAATTTTGGGTGCGTAAACTTGAATAAAAAAAATGGTTTGCTTATTTGATCTAGAAAATGTCATCATGTTAAACTTAATAACAATTGCAAATAAAGACAAACTTATCCAAAAATGAAACACAAAAATATACCTTAAGTTCCGTACACATTAGAATTAGGGGAAAATATTATCAAGTATGCGATCATAAGATCATATAAACAAAAAGGATGGTCATCGATTAAAATACTCGATAATGGAATACGTGACGGCCATGATGAATAGGTTTTAGTGCATACTGAAATGAAGGTTCATTTCAATATGGGTATCACTTTCGTAGAGAAAGGGAATTAATCGTATCTTAACAGATGACCCGAACGTTAGTTTTTGCTGCAAAGTTCTTGACTTAGTGTCTTACATCGATTCATTATTATAATTTTTTTTTATTTTGAAGGTCCGTACTTTTTTATTTTAGCACCATGTATAATTTTATAAAACAAAGCGATTTAATACGACATTCAAAAGCCAATATGAAGGAAGCACTCTTCTCCAAGTTTATTAATGTCCGACGCTCAACTAATGGCGTGTTTTAAGAGTTATTGTTGTAATTGAACAACCCACCAATGATTACTCAACAAATTTGGAAAACTTGAATCGGCTTTGTTTCGTTTCGAATCTTTTAAATCTATTTAATATTTCAAAATGGTATAGGTTTAAAAAGTCATGATTCTGAAACAACTGAATTAGTTATGTGCAAATATGTTACATTAGAATGAATATGCTTAAATTGAAGCACGTAAAATTTTTACAAGAACTAGGTAATGTTCAGAGTAATATTTGACATGACATTTCCAAAATGCTGTATTAGTATCTTTTCAGATAGTTCTTTTCTCTACGACAAGTGTAAAATAACCACCAGAAAATGTTGAAATAAGTGTACGTTAATAATGAAGCTAAGTCAAATAACAAATCTAACATGTTATATTGCATATTGTATTATTTGTATATATAACTTACTGGTAGTAGTAGCTGTGGTAGACGGTATTGTGGTAGTAATAGCTGTAAAAAATATATTTATTGGCTGTTTCAAACTTGTAATGTATCATATTCCTGAAAATAAATCCACCTTGACTAGATTTTATAAAAGATTAAGACATTATGATTACAATCCCTAAAGTTTGTGGAATCTAATGTCCAACAGAGCATAATTTCTATATCCACTTCTGTGTAGAATGAGACATTACAATCTATATATATCACATCAACCAAAAATATGTGTCTGTCCCACAAACCTTTGATCAATTCTACTTACACACCGCAATTATAAATATTTAACACACATAAACATAGTGTAAATAGAAAATGAATATGGGTAAATGAGCTTATATCTTACTTCTTGTTAAAGTATTACAATGCATCGAAATCAGTTTAGTGTATATTAATGTGTACCTGATTTACGTGATTGGTGCACAATTCATAATTCCAAGGAGAAACGAACCTCAAATAATCTCATCAAACGTAGTGAGGTTGAAGGTTAAAACTGAAACATATCATCCAAATATTGATACGCAATTGGGAAGTTGATCTTTAGAAAAATATATACTCGCAAATTACTCTTAATGGTCGCTCTCAGTACATACCTAACACCTATTCAAACAAATTAACAGATCCTATGCATAACTGAAAATACACAATATGTTCACGCAATATGTCGGAAACTCACCAATTGTTGAGATGGAGTCTAGATGAGTTTGTCTAGAGCGAGTATAAATCTAGCTATATCTGTTGATGTAGTATGATATTGTTGATATGCATCTGCATCTAACTCGAATTCTTGTCTCTCTGTTCGGTACACACTTTGCAATGGATTTTAAACTAACCTCCCGATGATCTAGAAACTTTAAACTGTAAACGTAGCTCAGAACTGGATGTCAATGCAATATTAACTTATGAGATTGTGAACAAAATCGTCATCTTGGATCCAAAATGGCCGCCAAAACCATTGTCGTATAGAATACAGTTCCGAAAATGCTAGATCAATAGGCACTAAATTTGGTGTAAGGGTACACTATCACTGTTACGCACATATTAAAGAACGTTTCCAAAGATTGCAACATGGATACAAAATGGCAAACGAAATGCATTTTTACATCTTTTGATCTACAGGTATGACCATCAGTAGGTTAAGAAAGTATTACAAAATTTTGCAAATTTACCATCATGGTTCCAAAAAGTCCGCTACACACCAAACACATTCTTTAATAGAATAGACAGCCTAAACCACTGGGGCAAGTGAAGTGAATTTGGCATTATGTACATTGTCACTAGTAGGTTACGAAAATATTACAATATTTCTCCAAAGACGCCATATTGGATCCACCATGGCGGGCACAACAATTCTTTTTCCACACCGTTCGAAGTAGAGATGCGAAAGTTGGCGTAAAGGTGTATTATAACAAGTAGTTTAGGAAAAATATGATGTTTAAAACCTTCCTTTTTTAAGATGATTTAAAAATAAAAAAAACGAATTAATTTTTAGAATCGGAAAATAAAAGCATGGGTGTTCTTAGATATTATGATTTTCTTATAAGGTAAGCTGGGGCACCCACGTTTTTATTTTCTGACTTATAAGATTAATTCAATTTACTATTTTCCAACTTTTAGTCAATCTTAAAAAGGTGTGTTTTTCAAATATCCTTTTATTTATTATTTTTCATTTTAACACCATGTATCGTTTTATAACATATAATGAATGATTTATCATGACATTCGAAAGTCAATCTGAAGAAATTGGATTCTCCATGCTAATTAAAATTCATGTAATGTCGTTAATTAAAATTCCAGTTGTAAGTAAACAATATGGCATTGTCTACTTAACTAGTTGAGAAAACTTTAATCAAATTTGCTTCCTTTCAAAATTTTTACACCTGTTTTTTTTTATTTCAAAACTTTAAGGTGTTAGAAAGTAATCTTTCTAAAATAACTGATTCCGTTATGTTCAAATAGGTCATATTAGAAGGACTATGATTCAATTGAAGTGCATGAAGTTTTCATAAGAACTGAATGACGTTCAGGATACTGTCGGCTATCACACCTTAAATTATGTTATATTTTCCGTTCATATAGGTATTTTTTCTAACGATAAGTGAAAATAACCATAATAAGATTTTGAAATAAGCTTACGTGAATAACAAACATTTGTTAGATTGCAAATTCAATATATTTGTATGGTCTATTATATTATTTTTATATGTAACTTACTCTCTACTGTGGTAGTAGTAGCTGTAAAGAAACATATCTCATGACTACATCAAAGGTGTATTTTATCATACTCCAGGAAAATATCTAACTTTGTTTTAATATAAAATTGAGTTCTTATAATTAGAATCTTTAACGTTGATGCAATCGAATTCAAATAAAAAATAATAATTTATAAATCCACTTCCGTGTAGAACGAAACATTGCAATCTGTATATGCTACATCAACCTAAAAATGTATAAGCCACTGACACATTCTATTTCGTTACCACAGTTATAAATATTTAACTCACATAATCGTGATGTTAGTAAAATTAGCATGAGCTTTTATTAACATGAATTCAACTGATATCTCACTTCAGGTTAAAATATTACCCTGAAAATATATACTGTCATCGAAATCGGTTAAGTGTATATTAATGTATTCCTGGTTTACCTGATTGGTAAACAAACCATGGTTTGAAGGAGAGACCTAGTTTAAGTAGTCTAATCTAACGTACATAGGTTGAAGGTTAAAACAGAAGGACAACATGCTAATATTGATGTTCAATTGGAACTTTCAACACTAGAAGAAATAAACTCGCAATTTATTCTTAATGGTCACTCTCTTGTAGACACTTCATTATAACATTGATTGTAACAGCGAAAGAAATCCAATACATAATTGAGAATGCATAATATGTTCACGCAATATGTTGGAAACTAGAAAAAATGTTATAATGCAACCTAGTTTAGATGGTGTAGGACCAAAGACGCAAAACTATCTATATATGTTGATGTTGTAAGATAAAGTTGATACACAGCTTTGAATTTGAAGCTGTAACTTAAAAATTGATTTTGCTTCCATTGAAACAAGTGCTAAATTTTGAACTGTGGGAGGAACCTGTTTTCCACACGCCCTACAGTTTGTCAGCTACAAAAGATAAATGATAGTCAAAATTAACATGCTGTAAAGTGTTGACGAGACTTTTTGATTTCTTAGCTTAATGAAACTGCAAATAAATGTCTCAGACTAAAGAGAATTACAACATGAGATATGCAGAATCATGTTGTGATGCTTGTAAAATCAGAATCGTTCAGGAAATGCTGATTCGGGGGTTTGCAATTTCAAAATCTTAGAAAAGAAACAATGGTTGAAATTACTATTTGGAAACACACACGGAATTTCAAACAACGTTCAGACGAAACATTTTTAAAATCTCGTAGCGTTTGGCAACTACAAGAGCATATTAAGAGATCAACAGTTACGTTAATAAGTACCACTTGAAACGTACTATATTTGAAAATGTTTCCTCTGAAAGTTGTTCAAAATGTTATGTTTGTTTGAACGCAAGCAAAATCAATAATTGTATATGTTAAAAATTTTAAAATTGGCAAACTGTAAAATAATTTCTTGTATTAACCTGATTTCGGAAAGTTCAGCGCTTGAATTCGCATACCTCATTTAATATTTCCTTTAGTTTGATCTTGCATTTTCTATCTTCGTTGAGTTATAACACTCAAAATGTCTCGAACGCCCTGCACACCATGTTAATTTTCACTCTCAATTACATGTTCTAGCCGCCAAACGGTATGAGCTATAAAAATGTGGTTACAGAAGTAGTTAAAAATTAAACGCTTGTTGAAAGGAGCAAAATCAACCCTTGTTGCTATTTTAAATTTTTAAGTTGCCCCACTCCTTATAGCCTTCCGTGATTTCAGATGAATTAGCACGTGATTCAGGACATTTACCTTGGTATTAACATTTTTGGTTCAAAGATTTCTGTGCATTAGGAATCTATAATGTAATGTTATATCTTCGCACAAAATTACATTAGTCTTCGTCCCACTACCTAGCTTTTAGTCTTGGCGTTCATAATGAAAAGTCTGTGGAAAATAAAACATCCCAAAATTAATTTATCTTTGATATGCACATAGGATACAACAAACTGGAACGAGGTATGACGCAGTATTCATTAACGTATTTTGCTATATCCTACGTTAAGTAAGTTTGTTTTTGTGAATTCTTAAATGAGAACGTTAGACGAGAATGATGGTGCAAAATAATAGCATTAAGATTATTAGCAATAAGAAAATCTGAGTACACAATATAATAAAACTGATCAATTACGCTGTAAAAATCAACAAAATTAATTTCAACTTATTTGAAATGTGAAATCGCGTTCGATTCAAAATCGTTAATTGAATTCAAGAATAGCATTTTCGTTTTAATTAACGCTTTATGTGAATTCAAACTATAAACACTCAAACAATAGAACATGGAAAATATTAAACTTATCCTATTTTATTTTCACTTCTCATATATGCGTACATTATCCTCGCCGCAAACAGGCTAAATTACTAACTTCAAGATCACAACGTTTACATACAAGATTATTATATACAATAACTTACTATTCACCGGATACAAACTAAAATCGTTCCTCAGGCTACCATTACTTTGATCTGATACTTCTCGATCTCATCCACATTACCAAGGCTGCTGCAAATTGTTATATTCTGTTTGACATTAATTTAGTTTTTGAAATTTGTTGTGTTTAGTATCTTTGGGTGTGGGAGTTTATAAAAAAAAATGTAAAAAGGTATGAATTGTTTTATACATTTGTAACTAATTTTCGTGTTTTTTGTGTAATTTGCGAGAGGTAAATTCTGTATTTCTAACTCTACTGGTTTCCTTTTGTCACTCGTTTTCCGATCTGATGTGGAACATATAGAACGAGGTCTCTGCACTGTTTTGTGAATCCTGATTCGGGTGGCATTAAGGTGATGAAGCTCATTGCACGGAACTTGTTTCGATTCACGTGTGTTTGTAGTTGCACAGTGGGGGAGTGGATGTCAGCACTGAAATAGTGGTTTAATACGCCAAATGGTGTGTGACTCTTTGGTTTTGTCGAATGAACATTTCTGTTCGCTGCGGGATGTGAGTTCTCTTGCGAGTTTAAAAATAATATTTCAAAAATGTAACTACATTTTACGGCTAAGATAAGTTTAAACAATCAAGTAGAATAAAATTAAACTAAAGTTGCTTTGTCTTTTAGCAGCGAAATAAGGTAATTTCCTTTTACTAATTCCGGAGATTATAATTAAACGTTTTTGAAAGTAAAGGAACTTGTCACGTAGTTAAATTCGATCCTTTTTGCAGAATGATATTGTCTGAGTAGTTTGATAATTGAACTTTAATTTCAGGTTAACTGGAGTTTGACCTCAGAAATTAAAAGTCTTTAAAACTCGTTAAATTTTCTTAATTGAAAATTAATTAATTCTTCATTACTATAAAATAGGAACTAAATTTTCAAATTAAACTGAATTGTAACATTCATAAATTTTACTTAGAAGAATGTGATAAAATTCTTGTGAATTTTGTAAATTCAGATTATGATTAAAGTGATGACACTTTGGCGACAATCGTTAATCATGGTTCGTTGATTTTTTCGCTGCGTTTCACGCTTGTCTGAATTTTGAAATTTCTTGACTAAATAAGAATAATAAATTTAATCAACTGCTGGTTTAATATCGCGTGAAGTAAAATTCAATTTTGAGAGGAAATTATCTGCACAAAGCGAATTTAATAGTCCCACTTTTGAAGAACGAAATCTAATTTGGGCTTATTGTCTGGACTTCATGTTTCATCGTTCGATTGTTTTTTCTGTCGTTCTTGAAGATTGGTTTGGCGAACTGCAACCATGGATTGAATAAACATTTTTCCTATGAGTTTTCCTTATTTTTGTTAATTGGTAAGTGTGAATTTTCATATTTTTGGTAGCTGTGAGTGAATGTGCCTTGCTGATTATTGGTGGTCAATGCATTAATGTTGCATTCGTTGTTGAGTCCGAATTCTTTCGTTTTTTGTTGGGTTTATTTTCGCTTTGCTTTATATTTAGAAGTTTCGTCAAGTCGAGAGATATCGGACTAATTATATCTCGCAAACTAAACATTATTTTTGTAATAATATTTAAATACTTTATTCGTCGATTCGTGATTTGCATTTATAAAAGAGAAATAATTATTACAATTAATCAGTAAAATATTTGCAGAAGGCATTGAATCTTCTTTGTTTTGTTAAATTTGTGTTTTTTACGATTTTTTCTAGTATTGATCTTCGACTTCGCCTATTACTGATAATGTTTGTTTTGAGGAGTCAAATCTGTAGGGAGTCGAACACTACTTATTTATTTTGGTAGCTTCTCGTTTTCCATTTCAAGTAGTTTATTGACTGCTGATATTTGTCGATGAGGATCCCCGCTTGTTTTGAGGGTGAGAAGTATTAGAGGTGATTCACACAAGAGTGAAGCACTTGTAATAGGTATTAGAGAATTCGATAGTGAGTGATTTATCATCAAACAGTAGTATCTTAGGATAGTTCTGCGTAATCGAAATCATTGTATTTCAGATGATAGTATTTAATGAATTGTCAATTTCGGAATCGAAGTTGGTGGTAATAATTCTTAATTTTTTTTTCGGGAATGAATGCGCGGATTTGTTTACTAGAAGTCTGATTGTGATGGCGAGTTGTATGATTGTGATGCATGTGTTAAAGTAGATATCTTCTGAAATGTTTAGATTATTTATTTTCTTATTTACTGTGTTATGGTGATATGATACAGTTCAGTGACCATGAAACCCGCGAAAATAATTTAAATAATTTGCATGAAACGTTGGATAGAACTGGGTTTTGTAACGAAATGCATAATATTGATGTGAGATGTGTTCATGCTTTGCGGTAAATTGGTCCATTTAGTTTACCAAATTCTCAATTTGGAGAATTATCGAGATCAGACATGCCGCTGAAGTCCCCAATAGAGGTTAGAATGTATGTACATGATTAGAATAGAGTTAACTCTATTCAGGAACATAATGTAATTTGGGCTTCTCGTTTGGCGCAATGTGGTTCGTGTTATACGGGGTTACGATTCCAAGGACATTTTCTTTCAGCATATAGCAATATTGATCATTTTGTAATGCGTGATGATATTAGGCACAAAGTTAATAATAATTTGATAGCTTGTTTTCACGTAAACGAACCGAGTGCGCATGTTAGAAATTTGTTTGAACCTAGAGTAAGTGATCAGGATCTTGGTTGTGAATTTAGGCCAAATGAACCTCTCCGAAATCGATTTGTTAAGAATGCTTCTATTGATCGAAATATCAGAGACTTTGATGTTCAGTTAGGGCATCCTGCATTAAATTTCGTCGAACGGGTTGATTCCGTTAGATTTGGATAGTAAACATGCTTTCACGAATTCAACTCGTATGTTGAGAGAAGGTTAAGGTAAATCCTTGTTCAAAGGTGATGATGGTTTGGAAATATCTGAAATGCTTCTTTTAATTTAGGAGAATGCAAAAATAAGGGAGTTTATGTTAAATTAATGCTGAGTGAGATTTTGAGTCGAACAATGACTGATCTGTTTAAATATGTTTTGTATTGTTACAATAATAGATTAACTTGGCAACAAACTTAGTGTTTGATCAGAGATGGATTTCTTGCAAATGTTTTAAAAAAGAATTGATATGGACACATATTTTAGAAAGATGGGTTATAAAGAAAATGTGTTTAGATGTATTGATTCAATCTGTTTATCTGCGTTGGTACATGGAGTTGTTTGTACCGATGTGCAGGTTATTGAAATTCCTGTGAATGGAATGTGTTCACATTTCGTTTCTAACAGTTTTGACTGTCATTTTCCGGATTCATTAATAGAAATAAAACATCAGTAAAATGAATTCAAAAGGTACAAACGCTTAAAAGATTATTAAATTAAAAATGGTAGAAATCTACAATTTAGAAATATGTTGTCCAAAATAAAGCAGGCTTTGTTGACAAATTAGAAGTCGAAATATAAGGGTGTCAGCGAAGTTTGTACGAAACATACGGTAAATATTGTGAAACTAATGGAAGTTTAATCTGGTGAAAAGATGAATGTTATAAAAGGAAAAGGTGAAATGAAACGTAATAGAATCACAAGGCTGTTGGATCAGAATCAGATTTTACCGCTCCGATTATTCCTGCGTAACTTAAGATATAATTGCTTCGTTCGTGAAGGGAATAATAATGGGTAAACGTATCTATACGTGTATAGATTCGGGATGCACATTTAATTTAATTTCAAATCAGTTTGTTGTGAAACATGGTAATTTACTGGTGAAGTCAAATGTGAGTCTGTTGAAATTAAATCTGCGTTGGGAGAAATATTTCAATCTAACTTGAAAACGAGACTGAAAGTAGCTTGAGAAGTCGTTTTTGTTGAATTTAGGATTATTGAAAATCTTGCGTGCGTATGTGTGTTAGGAATTCCTTATTTGTGATTGATGGATGGATTCTTAAACTTCAACAACAAATTGTTGCCATTGCAGGACGGACATAAACGCATTAAACTGCAATTGATGGAAGAATCTGGTTGATATCGATGTTTAGGAATTTTGACATTGAAAGTAATGAACGGTGTGGAGCTATTTTCTTTGTGTTGAATTACATGACAAAGATGCCATTGCGAGTGATTCAACCAAAAATGGAGTGAATTCGTTGATTTTTCTATGAACAATGTACGGGTTTAAGATTCCTGTGTGGAAGACTTGGAATTTTGTGGATGAAGTGAATTAACGACATTCTGGATGGAGGATCATCTTCGGGTAAATAATTCTCAAGTGAGAATGCAATGGAATGAAGTTGAGAAGGAGTTTGTGAAAGAAAACGTTGAAGGAACTGAAGAAGGATCTGTGAAGTTAGTTCTCGATCAGATCGACATGAACAACGTTGCGAGGAACAGAGAGTGAGCGTGGTTGTACCGAAGCCTAAGAGAAAGAGGAGACGGTGGCAACGGGTGTACAGAAAGAAGGAGAATGTCAAAAGGAATCCCATTTGTGAGGTGAAAGAGAATGTAGAATAAATGGATGATTCTACGTTCGAGTAATGCCGTTCACTAAAATTCCAGTTGTACGTGAAAAATATGGCATTGTCTACTTAATAAACTGGGAAAACGTGAATCAAAATTGCTTCCTTTCGAATCTTTTACATATGTTTTTTTTATTTCAAAAAGTTAAAATGTTAGAAAATAATATTTCTAAAATAACTGATTCCGTTATGTGCAAATATGTCATATTAGAAGGAATATCATTCAATGGAAGCACATGAAGTTTTCATAACAACTAAACGACATTAAGAATACAATCGGTTATTACATACCTTAAATTATATTTTCCTTTCATATAGGTATTATTTCTAACGACAAGTGAAAATAACCATAATAAGATTTTGAAATAAGCTTACGTGAATAACAAACTTTGGTCAGATTGCAAATCTTATATATTAGTATGGTCTATTGTATTAATTTTATATGTAACTTACTCGGTTCTGTGGTAGTAGTAGCTGTAAAAAACATATATCATGATTATATCAAAGGTGTATTGTATCATACTCCAGGAAAAATAACTAACTTTGTTTTAATATAAAATTAGGTTCTTATAATTACAATCATTAACGTTGATGCAATCGAATTCAAATACAAAATATTTATATATCCGCTTCCGTGTAGAACGAAACATTCTAATCTGAATATGCTACATCAACCTAAAAATGTATAAGCCACTGACCCATTCTATTTCGTTACCACAATTATAAATATTTAACTCACATAAGCATGATGTTAGTAAAATTAGCAGGAAAATTAGTTAAAAAGTTAGCAAATTTTTAACATGAATGCAACTGATATCTCACTTCAGGTTAAATAAAGTATTACCCTGAAAATATATACTGTCATCGAAATCGGTTCAGTGTATATTAATATATGCCTGGTCTACCTGATTGATAAACAAACCATGGTTTGAAGGAGAAACCTAGATTAAGCAGTCTAATCTTACGTACATAGGTTGAAGGTTAAAACAGAAGGACAACATTCTAATATTGATATTCAATTGGAATTTTGATCACTAGAACAAATTGACTCGTAATTGATTCTTAGTGGTCACTGTTTTGTACATACTTCGTTATAACATTGATTCAAACAACTCACCAGATGCAATACATAATTGAAAATCACAAATTGTTGCAATGCAGCCTAGTTTATTTGGTGTAGAACAGAAATATATATATATATATATATATATATATATATATATATGTGTGTGTGTGTGTGTGTGTGTTGTAAGATAATGTTGATATGCAGCCTGATCCTTTTGGCGGGACGTTAGATAGTAAAGCAACTAAGGCTGGCGGTTCTGTCAGCGAACTTGCATCATCAAGGTTCTGAAACACAAACTTAACGGGAAAGTAAGATGTTTGAATTTGGATTGTAAGCTGTAGATGATTTGGAAAAGTTCGGAGTGGGTCCCATCGACTAACTATACAACTTCTGCAGAGGATCGAACTGGAGACTGTAGTACTTGAAGCAAAGGAGCGAATAACAACAAGGGATGCGCGGCTGCACTGGGCCACTCAATTTGTGCCCGAAATCGAACTATCAGAGCAAGTATTGAGTTCTACACAGTGGCGTTCAGTCTCTGTACACGAAGCGTCTGTGATCGTTGAATAATACTGATTTATAAAATCACCTCAGTAAAACGTGAATTTCGTTAGATAGATTATTCTTGTCATTGGATAGCTACAACTGATAATTAAGTTCTGTGAATTATCCTGAATATTAAACTTAGATCAATTCCAAATATACTTGCCTTACTGTCTTTTCAAGTAGTCTCCTCCGATTGCTGTCACCGTTGACAATGGATGAACTTGTCCTGGACATTTTTTAATAATTCTTTTTTCGAACTGGTGTTCAAGACCCTCGTCTTGTTCCGTTGTATGTCCGGAATATCCTCAAGTCTCCTACCCTTCAATCGATTTTGAGGGCTATGAAGAAAAAAGAAATCCGAGGAATTCAGATCTAACGGGTATTGGGAATGATCATTTTTCTCCACCCCCCTTTCCCCTTTACTATCCCATTTCTCTCCAACCATACTCTTATTTTTTGAAAAGGTTTAAGTGGCAGAGTAGTTATAAGAGCATTCAATGTTTTTCCCTCCTGTAAGAATTTTTTGTGGACAATGCCATCACTTTAAGAATTGACGAGCACCGTCTTGATGCGTTACATTTTTCCTTCTTGACCTTTTTCCGACGGGGTGGTGCAGGAGGAGGTCATTCCATGCTTTGATGTTTCGTTACAGGTTCGTACTTCACAAACAAGATCTCCTACTCTGTAGCAATGCATTTCAAGAAATTTATATTTTCATCGGTCGGAACCGAAAGCGCTCACAGGCCCCTGGTAAAACATTAACCTCACGAAATAATGTTGACACAACTAAACAAGGCCAGACTATCACTGCCGACACCTGCCACTACTTGTCGCGGCGATTCGTTCCGCTAGTGTTTCCAAGACTATCGCGGGACTGCATTCACAGATCTTTATTGTCACATGTTGTATATGTCTAGGCATTCTTCCTGTCTCTAAAATGACGTAAATATGTTTAGTTGACGATTAATTTAATTTGTTCTTAAATTATATAATTTAGGAGCGTATTTTAAAACAAAACATAATATATTAAACATATCAATAGCTTGAGATATGAGCATTAACTTTTCTATAACTTCGCTGCCACCTGCACTTCTACAGCTTGCAAAGAGGTCATAATTACAGTTAAATGAATTGATGAACACAACGTAAAAAAATATATACTTGAAGACTCCATTCAGTAGTGCATGAGAAATTAATGACGAGATACTTATACCAAAGTATTTCGAAGGTATGTCAAGTATGAAGCTTTTAGGAGATTAGTCCTCTTGCACGGCCCACGGGAGAGTCTTATTGCCGAAAATAGTGTACCTGTAAACAAAATTGCATATTACGTTATGACATATGTGGGTTTGGTTGAAAATGTGAGCAAGCTTAGGGTCGGCATTAATTTGAAATTGCTGACCTATAACTGTATTTTCAAATGTTGGTGTATATCATTATATGATATGTATGATGTATATAATTATGTAAATATTACAATACAAATATGTGTGAAGTATTATACTCGTATGAGCAACTCATCATTAGACCTTCGTCATATTTTAAAGTAAAATATCAGTGCAAATTAAATATCAGACTCGAACAAAAATGTTCCAAACGTCAAAAGGAAAACCGAGAAAATATCCCCCAATTCAAATCATTGAAAGGATACACGCAAAGAAACCACGTATATATCAAATTTTGGGTAGGTAATTTTCAGTTCTTCTCTTTATCTCTCTCACTATATGCTGATAAATGCAACAAGATTAGTACCAGTATATTTCATGGGATTTTCTTTATAGGATAACATATGTAGCCATTTAAGTGCGTTGAAGGTGAAAAAATAATATAATAAGTTTTGCCGTCATTTTGTTGATGTCATAACAGGAGTTGCCACACTGTATACTTGGAGAACTTTTCGTGAAATATATTTCCTTATGCACTTTCAATTAAAAGTTGTTTCAGTCTGTCTGTCGACATTTGTCACTAACTCGAAAACTAAGGTCGTTTGGAGAGACTGGCATCTGGGGTATTTATAGTCCAGGTAGTCGAACCTTTCGTGCTTAAGGTATAATATGAGGTAAATCGACCCGGTCGACTGTCCAGAAAATATATTTTATAACAAGCAACTCCTTACGTTTAGTTTTATATCACCCAGCTTGCTCCTATCCTGATTACTTGGGTGTAAAAAAGGATAAAGGAACTTTTAGTCCTTTTAATAGCTTTGCTTTATTAATCTGTACTTCGCCAGTATTGTTTGTCTTAAATTATAACCTCTTAATGCTTTGTAAACATTCTTTGCTGCCTTGTATTTTTTTTATTTGTTTCTAAAGGTTTGTGAAAATGGCGCTCGCTTATTATCATTATTTTTAAGTTTTGGTGCTGATTTTCTAATTAAATGTTCTGTGACGATTTCAATAATGCATGTTACAATATTCCAATTCCAATTATCGTCAAATTGCGGAAGTACTGTTTTGGATTTATTATTATATTTATATCGAGTTTTAACTTCTTTCTCTTTATTATTTATTACTTGAGGCTCTATATTTAAGCGTAAATCGTTGTGCTTGCTTACGACCTCGTTTTCCATCATCGTGCACACATCTATTTCGGTTGATGTTTACCCTTCCGATCGTTAGTGTAATATGCCAAGCAACGGCCCAGCCCTTGATAGTTCTAGTACAGCATCTCTATTCATGACTTTTAGATATTATATGTATATAAAATCTTCAAATAGCTCACTGCCTTTATTAGTATGAGGGCTATTGCAAAGCAGTGGCTTCGCGTTTAAATATCCAACTATTGAAACATTTTTAGTGTTAAATTTAGATGTAACCGTGCCAAATTTGTTAACATTTTTCTTTCTGGGGATAGAGTGCTGACAGTATTTATTGAATCGCTTAAATGTTCATCGGTTAACTTTAAGTTCTGACCATTGTGTCTATCTATCACTACTTTCAGTATTCCTTAATATTTTTAGTTGATTTGTTTTAAATTATTAGGGCCATCATTTGGCCTTCATCCTCAGCAACACGATCCGCTCATCGGCCGGATTTTAAACAATAACTACTTTAAAGTATAGGATTCTTGGAGACAGCCTATGTCCACAATTGCACGCTTACTAAGTGTTCGCAGCTCAGTGCGAAGGCGTTTTGAACTATCCGCTTCGAGTTCCACTACTCGCTCCATGCTCAAAGTTGTGTAGTGTTGGCATAGTACACTGGAAACATCTCCGCTGAAACAGATGCTATTCGGACGTATACCATCATGAACTGCCAGCATACAGTGCTCAACTGAAATATGTTCTCCCATTTAGTTCAATCAACGTTAAGTTCAATCAACTCATTAGGATCAGATGTAATTCAATTGTCCCTCAATGTTATTTCTTAAACTTCCTTGATGTTTGAGAAGGTGATGGCATTTCGACTGGGATGCATCGATCTGATTGCGATCATCAAGGGCACCGTCAGCACTGCATGATCCTCTAGTATAGAGCACATCTAATTTATATGTACATATTGATACAATATTCCTGATTTAAGCTATTTTCCTTTATTTTCTGTCTGCCCTCACGTCCCATCTGGATATTCCTTTCCTTTAATCCTTTGTTTTCTTGTTGTTTCCTACTCCTTCTTTTGGGAATCACTCTTCTTTCCATTTACGACGTTCATCCTATTCCAGTAAAGCCTGGCATCCATGCTCTCCAACACGACCTTTTCCTGTCTGGATATTGTGATGTTTTACTTTTATTTATTATTATTTTTTGCTTTGTCTTCGCTACTCTGCGTGTTCTCCTCTGGGCTCGGATCCCCTTCTTGGCTTTCATTTTATATTATTTCATCTCGCGCTTCTTCAATTTCTGGTTGATAAGTTTCCTGAAAGTCTTCTTATTATTCAACTGAGTTTGGTGAAATATATAGATCAGTTTGATATTTTGCAAATACGTGTTACTTTTGAGTATCGAAAAGATACTTTGTTCTTTTTCACTTTTGTGTTCAAGTTTACATACGCTGCAATATGCTAGAGACAGTTCAATGCCTTGCAACTACAGATCCTCTATTTGAAGAAAGCTAAATAAAAATCCAATACTCCGCAAATTTACTTTCATTACGAAGGGCATATTTGCCTTCTATGTAAAGACTCAAACCGTGTAACTCTTTGCTGTAATGTTTTAATAAGTCGATTCCGTAGTTTGAGAGTGAGATAAACTCTATCCAATGTTTCAAATTCCAAATTTATTTTGCATATCTTGGGAATTAATATACAAATCATTGTCGAAGAAACTTTATTTAGTTTAATTAGTAATATACATATTATATGTTGTGGTTTCCGCATTTTGTCACGTGGACACTTGTCCTAATATGGCACTGCCATGTTTCCATTTTCACCCGTTGTTCTGGAAACACTTTTACACATTGCATGTTTTACGTTCTCTGTTTCCTCCTTCCATTCCTTACTACATATTCCGTAGCATTGTTATTGTTGTGCATATGCTCGTTTCGTTCTATGAACACATTCAGTACTGATGCTGATGCTTTAAAACTAATTTATTTTGCAAGATTACCAGACAAATCTTCCCGTTTGTTATTCGTCTAAAGGGAATATTCTTTTAGAGATAAACTACATTTTGTTATTCTTATTGATATGCTTCATTGGTTTAGGATTTATTTGGGGAATCCGGCATTATTGAAAAGTGCATAAAGTCTTTTATCACCTTTTATATCTATTTATTATCAGTGTTTGTGTGGGTGGTAGGGTTTGTTTATGTGTGTACAAGTGTGTGTGTGTGAGTTATAGATATATATATATATATATATATATATATATATATATATATATATATAGAGAGAGAGAG
>JAGDQP010017914.1:19218-37575 GCA_022664845.1 Lepisma saccharinum | reverse complement strand
TTTGCGCCTTTTAATTTCAATTTTTGAAATTATCAGCAAAACAGTGTATCGTGTAAAATCAAGATACTACACCATCTCCAACAACAAATTCAATCATACCTGCACCGCTGTTAAACCCAATATCCCAATATTGAGGGGCCCTCTTTTCTAAACGAATAAATGAACTGACTTCAGATTTACATTTCTTGAAACAAGCTAGCCTAAAACGATATGTCACATGACCCACTTTCCATTACGAATTCTCGAGCAAATTCTATGATGGTGGTTTTCAAGATGGCTGCCATGATTCTCATCTTCTGCATTTGGTAACGCAGTATCTCCATTACTTCTATTCAATATTTTGTCTCACTCCCTTCACGCGTTTACGACTTACAAGGTTGTTTCCAGTCTTTTGTGCTATATAGTATTCGAGTAGTCATTGATCAGTTTCTAGAGGAAGATAGCAATTCATAGATGAACGACCGTTCTTTCTGATCTCAGCGTATCAGATTCTTCAAGAAAAATATATTTTCGAATCAGAATTTTCGTTCGAGCAAAAAACATTCCCTTGTTAGTGAGAAACAAGAAAAAGATACCATAAATGGAGAAGAACAAAGAGGAGTGGTGTGCAGTGTTCCGTGTATAAACTGTGAGGCAGTGTGTATAGTAGAGACGAAAAAGGAATTACAGGAGATGCTTAAAGAAAACAAGGATGACAGCAGATTAAAAAGGAACTAAAATGCTTTTTACAAACATGTACAGGAAGAGGCGCATGAGATAGACTGGGAAGGGACTGAGATACATGAACAAGAGAAAAGGATATTAATTAGGAAGTGGAAAGAAGCTATGAGAATTAGGGAGACGGGAGATAAAGCGATGAACTGGAATGGTGGGTTGAATATAAATAAAGAGTGAGAAGACCTACTGGGGAGAAAAGAGCAGAGAAAGTATTCCAGAAAATAAGGACTTTCCTATCCCCCGTCTTCTTTTAAGTGTTATTTTTTATTTATTTATTGGCAGTTTATTTATTAAATTGATTTATTTTATATTTATTATTTAATTATTTATTATTTATTTATTATTTATTTATTGCGCATTTACTTATCTAAAATATTTTTCTCCTCGATTGAGTTTCCTTGTTATGTAGTTTGCTGTTACAATTTTGTTATAGCTTCTAGTTGACTAGTGGGTGCGACCTGTGAACGAAGGACTGTGATTGGTTAAAATTTGTTTAGTTTTGGAAAGTAAACGAATTTTGGAACGTGATTGGCGGAAGACGTAGAAAGGATCTCTTGGCCTTCTGGTGCTTTTAGTGTTGATTAGTGTTTCATCTGAGGAGCATGTTGTTAGAACATTGAAACTGTAACGCTTGCTGTGTGTTCTTACCATAAAGTTAAGTGTAACAGCCTTGCCAACCTGTTTTAATTAAGTATGGATACAAGACCTCAATATAATTATATCCTCATTATCCCCACAGTTACAATTTACTTCGTACACTCCTGATTTTTGCTTATTTTGTGTGAAATAACCTTTGTACACTGTGAATGATATTTGTAGTGGTATGGATGCGCACAAAACATGAGTTATACCATGATCATGAAGACGGGGAATATTATGCACCCTAAAGTATTTGGAATCTTTTGGTTTTTGATTTTGTAAAAGGTAGAAAAAAAGTAAAGCATTCCTCTGTGCGATGCGTACGCGCCATAGACGGCACACGGGGGGATATTTAGGTAGCGCTTCAAATGTTCTCGACCTACAGCACGAACTGATTTGACCATGTGACCAAGATGCCCAGAAATACCAAGGGTGTGACAAATCCCCCGCAAATTTTATTCGTGTACAGTACACTGAAGAAATAGTGCAACCCGTGACCCTTCCAGTACCTTTCAATCAGTAGGTTAGGAACCAGTCAACTATGCTCATGTGCCATTTCAGGCGAAAACCACTCTCGACTGTTTTCCTTTATTTTGTCTGAGAAACTCCACCTTACCAGTTACGTAATTTGTTTCGAACAAACCATCTCTTCATTTTTCGAGGGACAAAATGAACGCTGCTGAGCCGAAGTTTTTTGGAATCAGCGGTTGAGATGTGTTGGATTGTTGTTGAAGGGAGCCAGATTATATGATTGAAAGTGAAGCCAGGTGTTTCCAGTGAAATAGAAGTACAAGAAACATGCGAAGATGAAGAGTCATCGTCCCGGAGAAAGAAGAAAGTTTCTGGGAAAAGCTATTTCGGAAAGAAGCGGAAATGGTCATCTAAAGAATCGGAGAAGACCGTCCGAACAAAGCAGCATATACTGTCTACCAAGTTCCCAGGATGACTCAGGAGGCCAGATCTCTTGGGTTCTATTGTAATTTGGCGTGTACACAGTTCATTTAATTCAGTTTCATAGCTCCTTTTCCAATTAACAATCAAGGTATTCATTCAAATGTTGTTGTTATGAAACAGGTAAAAACAATTTTTAAATCGTATAAATCATGGCATAACAACGAATTAAAATTTAAATTAAAATATATTTTATAACGAAATGACAGCTAACTTAATTCACTTATGGATTCATTACACAAAAACACCGTAAAGAATCTTGTTTTTGTAGTGCAGTTAGTGCTTTAAATCTTTAAAATAATAAATTTTGCTAAGCTATTTAAGGAAATGATCGACTTGAGTGACATGGTTCCTAAATTTGAACATAAAGTGCTGGAAGAAGTGAAGATTTCTCACATAAGCAAAGGAGAACATATAGGTTAAGATAGTATTCTAGCTCTTTAATTTTTCATAATATTATCAACAAATGTGAATGTGCTTCTTTCATTTTCCTCCGGTAGTGGTCTACTGAAACCTAATATTTCCTGTGAAACGTGTGGTAATTACTTCCATCTATGCAACAATGAACTACATTGACGACTACAAGTGGATATGCGGGAACTTTTCAGTGTAAAATTTGTTGTCGTGGAAAGGGTCAATTTGTTACAAATCATGGTTCTTGAAAATACAATAAAATCTGGAGGCAGTTCTCATCCTAACCTATGAAAGTTAAAGGTACTTCACACAGTCGAACACTGGGTGAATATAAGTGATAGCTATCAACAGTAATCGACCAGATTTGATTCATTTAATGAACTCCTTACTACTTCCCTATAGTGTTTGTTCTTCCAATACTGATATTCGTTATTCACGCATTACTAGTTAATATGTTATCAACTAAGTTAATTATTATTACACTTACATCATCATTATTAAATATTTTCAACAATTTGCATCATTATATTTACTGATTCATTATAAAACCAACATATTTAATTATAATTTATTATCGCTTTAGTTTTAGATATGGGTTAGTATAGGTTATTTTAAACTTCTTGTGAAATATTTAAATTACCAATAAATGTGATAATTCTGTTAACAACTTCTCTTTCAGTGTTAGTGGTTTTCAACAGTTCCGATCAATTGCTGTCTCCAACAGTTCACCGATTCAGGTAACTTTATCCTGTGATAACACTTGTCACAGATTCCATTCACCACTACTTGAAGCAGTGAATCGGAACTGTGATCCTTGTACGCGTTAAACTGTATTTGTTTCATTCCTTGGTACAGACATTCTACACTTTGCTGAACATGAGTCTGATCAACAGCTATGTTATATTTACCGCATTTCCTGAGAATCCACTGCAAGGCAGGGCATTTAATCAAATCTTTTGCCCAAGATCTAATACTACCACGCTTGATGGCAAGACTTCTAAACAGCCGCCTACAAAGATAATTGCGCATGTTTGTCTCCCACACTCTGAGAACAAAGCTACATGAAAAACGTCCAACGAGCTTGACAAGTAAGAGCGATGTGGAAAGTGTCTCAGTAAGAAAAATGATAGAAAAGCCAACAACTCTAGTTTCCGATGCCGAACCCGTTTGCGGAAAATGCTGTGATTTCTTCTTCGCTTATTGTGCTGATTAAGGACTGCAATTTTTGTGTTTCAATAACCTTGTACATAATCTCTTTATTATATTGAGACACACCTTAATTGCAATATTATGTCAATTTTCACATTCATATTTGATTTTATTTCTGAATTGTGTCCTTTTAAAGAAATATCTACAAAATTTCCGGAATAAAATGTTATTCTAAAGATCTCTGCGCTTTGTAAAAATATTTTTGGCGTATATCATTATGTGCATTCAATGTAACTATGTAATCAAACTACTTTCTAAGGTACATCTAGAAGTTCTACTTTACAAGCATAAATTTCCAGGAAATAAATACAGTATATTCGGGTTTGTCACACACCACATCACCAGGAGCGTTACAAGAAAAGTTAGGTTAAAAAAACGATTATACCTAATAAACTCTAGCTCCGGTTTGCATAGTAAAGGTGTTTTTAGATGATCCATGATGATGTTAACCAAAATCGAGGATAGTAGACTTTCCATAGCCAAACCCTTTATCTTGAATGTAGTGCTTACTCTCAAATTGGAAAACACTGGATACTGGTACATAGAGAAGTTTGTTTGAGTACTTCTTCTATTTCTTATGCCATAAATTTATTTTTCAAGAGGAATGCCCTTGTACATGATGGTGTTAATTCAATTGGAATAGAGTTGTGCATGTCCACTATGTCAATCGAAGCTAATATTTCCTTATCAGCGTTTAATATGGATCAAATTCGAATTTTGATATTCTGACTATTGATTACTGTCCACTTTATACTGTGTTTTTGATTGCTTAAAAATTTTGCTAGGAATGTAGCTAATCAATAACCATTTTAATTCAAGTATCGTTGCTCGCCTGAAGATATCTTCCGGAAGTAGGTGAAAAAACTTAGCGATTAAATTTCTCTGTTGCTAACGAGGACAATATAGCAGAGTTCGGTTTGTAACTGAGGACGGTTAGGATTTTCCCTCCTCTGTGAAACTCTTCCGTGGCTCTGCTTTTCGAAATATACTCCCAACCTTGGATTTGTACAGACGTAAAACACGTTTTCTACGTCTCTGAGAAATTCTTCCCCTTCTCTGGAAACTACACAATTCGAACACTGCAATATAGGATTATTTAAATAGGGTTGTATTGTTTTTATTGAATCAGAGTTAGTTCATGTTGATTTCAATTGCTTTG
Source organism: Lepisma saccharinum (assembly GCA_022664845.1). Classification (NCBI taxonomy): domain Eukaryota; kingdom Metazoa; phylum Arthropoda; class Insecta; order Zygentoma; family Lepismatidae; genus Lepisma; species Lepisma saccharinum. The sequence goes on along the minus strand of JAGDQP010017914.1, from coordinate 32,486 downwards.
AGTCATATCGTGGTATTTAAATAATGTTCTGTTTTTAGTTTATCCCTTCTTTTCCTTGTGTTTCAGACGTTTTGAAAACACGTGTTTTATAGAAATAGATAACTAAATTTCACACTACGCATGTGCAGTAGGGTGACAAATGGTTTTATACACAAGATGAAGTACACAAAAGGAAATGAACATTAGTCTTTTTTTTAGGGTACGTAGTGATGGGGTCTTACTTAAGGAAGTCTTTAAGTTAAAAATAAAATGTGGAGTAGCTGTGAAAGGTTGACGTAGATTTGACAACGGACTCATATGTATTTTGAGAATTATATATATGGTTAATGTGATCGATGGGGATAAACTAATGTGTTGAATATAGACTTGTCACATGCTATGTTGTATGTGAGGTCTAGGTGGCTTGGGAGCTTGTATGTTTCACGGTCAACGTGGTAACCTGAAGTTGTTATATACCCATGGATGAATTTGCCTGCAATCACATGAAGACATAGCTATGGTCTTGATGTTACACGACAAGCGTTGGTATACCACTTTAAAGTGACATTGGTTTGATTGGAAGTCTACATTTATTAAAAAATGTTACCGAAGTCGAATGGTCTATATTGTTTAGTGACATGTAGGTATGTTACTATTGTTTCATATCTTGTCCAAGTTGACCTAATGTCTCCACAAGTCTCTGCCACGGCTGTTGGGAACCATCGGGTTTCCTTTAGATACCACCTCAGTCCCACCCTATTTTCAACATATTGCAACATGAAAGACATCGACGCTGTAAATTTGTTTAAAGTGGAAATGTAAAATGTCAAACTTGAGTTCTGAAATGTAAAATGTATCTGTGCCTTATTTGAGACTACTTAATGAACTTTAATATATGTTTGTACGTTGTTATAAGTAGGAAAAACAAAAGTTCTTAATAGTACTCAACTTCTGATTCTGCCACCTGCCACATTTCCCATAGAGAAGGAGTACTTAGCCACTTTTCCGGTACTGATTCACTCCTAATAATTAAGCTTACAAATTCGTTCAAATCAGTCGACCACTCTATTCCGACTGAGGAGGCCTATTTTACCTTAAAATTCATTTAGAATTTCGTGGATCATAATTAACAAACAAAAATCTACTAGTAGCCAGCAGACTCTTCTGATAGTAGGCATACAAACGTTTAAGGAGAAACGTTTCTCTCTTTAGGGACAATTTTCACTGAGATAACGTTCAAAGTTCTTGATATATCGTACAGCCCCGATGACACTAGATTTCTTGTAAACAGCTGTTCGTAAAGTCTAGTATGATTGTTGTTCATAATGGAACTACAAATACTGATAATTCCTTATTACTTCTAATTTCTGGGCTAAACCATACGTAGACATCTAAAACTCATAAATAAAATTCAAATTCAAATTCTTTCAACCTGGGAAATTTAAACAAAGTGAAAATGTGATAATTTATCTTAGTGAACACTATATTTACATTAAAAACCAGTCTGGATATTATAACAATACGGCTTAGTATCCATCTTGAATAAAGAAAACACAGATTTCTGACAAGGCCGATTTAGACCAATCATGGGTCAGTACTCACTCCTGATTGGTTGAAAGTAAGAGGCAATCTCCTTGCTTGTTTGCTTGTTTCCTTATTTATATTTAGTTGTGTAGTACAGTCTGAAGAAGCAGGTGGTATACTTCCGAAACTTTTGTGGTTATTAAAGTATAGTTAGCCTTGTCAGAAATCAGTGCTTTCTTGGTTAAAATCCAGTGTTTCCTTCAGGAGTGTTACTACAGCTCTGAGACTGAAGGTATTGTAAACGATATCAAATCCTTCGCCGAAAAAAATAACCAAGCCCTTGTGAGTAAGTTCGTTTAATCTCTGAAATGTCAAATATTATTTGTATCGATAATGAAATGAAAAGTTTACAAAGGTAATAGAAACACAGTAACTAATGTTGATTGACATGCAGAAAAATTTTTCGAAGCAATATATCTAGCTGATACACAGACTGTTATTATCTTATAAGCTGTTTCATCTAAACAATAATTTTTGTTTTTTCTCAATTCAATACAAAGACAAGGGGGTACCCGGTTACTCGATTCGTTAACAATCTTGTTTTCTAGGCGTTAGGTGCTAGCTTCAAATCTGATAAGATGCATGAACGGAGTGAGAGAAAATTGTAACTGTCGTCCTCAGAAGCTCGATTAGGACGTTAATAACTGTTCAAACAAACAAAAAATATTCCTAGACCTCAGTACAAAATTGATTTGATTTAAAGTTTTGCAGCTGTAATGGTGCATTTAAAAAGATGACTTAATGAAGTTAACATTCAAAATGCTATTTCATTGAATAATTAAAGCAACATTAATCCAGTAAATAAATGGCGGTGTATAATTTATTTTAAAATAAAGTTTATTGAATAATTCGAAGCTTTTCTGTCAATACAAAAGCACTCTAATTGATAATCGTGTATAGTATAAATACATACACACAGTTGGTCTTCACTTATTGGCTAAGTACAACGTACAAACGCTCAAAGAAACAGGAGCACCATTCAAGATCTACTACAATGTTACTATGGATCTACTTTGCTATTGACAAGTTGGAAAAATTGTGTCCCAGTGGGAATGTTAAGGGACGTGATGCTCAATCGCAGTCCATATTGCATTTTAAACAGCTTCTGCTTGCATCACTTTGATACACACGTGACTAACATGATAATACTACATCGTGTCCAGGTGAACTTCACTTAGTCGCATGTATCCGCTAGGTCTGTTGAAAAATGGTTGGCTATACTTCAGATATGCTCCCAGTACGATCTACCGAATTTTTCAACCTATTGCAAATAGTACAGTCAAGGATACCTGGAATAATGATGTAAGATTCAACGAACGGCTAATGTGTAGTAGAACTCAATACATAGAATTTTTGGAAATACTGTATATATTTTGTAGATTTTTATATTCTTTTTGTGTGTCTATTTTCTCGTACAACCTGAAGTATTCCCTGACAAATGTATTCCCTGACAAATGGAAGGAAAGTTTAATTTGTCCTATTCCAAAATCCGGAAATGCTAAAGACGTCGAAAACTTCAGACCAATATCTATTTTATCATCGTTTGCAAAAGTATATGAATGTGTTATATATAGGCGAATACTGAATCATGTAAACTCCATTCTTTCACCACATCAGCATGGCTTTTTGAAAAATAGGTCAACCTCAACAAACTTAGCAATTGTAACTGACTTCATTGCAACTGAGCTAGATAACGGAGGCCAAGTAGACGTCGTATACACTGATTTCAGTAAGGCATTTGATTTGGTTGATCACGATGTTTTGCTACGCAAACTTACGTTCTTCAATTTTTCTACGGAAACCATAAAATTATTAAGTTCGTATTTACGTAAACGTAAGCAGGCAGTAATTTTTAAAGGTTATATTTCAGAATATTTTGAGACACTGTCCGGAGTACCACAAGGTTCAAACCTCGGCCCTTTATTATTTCTTTTAGTTATTAATGATATATCTGAGTGTATCGAGAACTCCCATATTCTCTTATTCGCGGATGACCTGAAATTATACGCTAGAATTGAATCAATTGAGGACAGTGCCAAACTACAAAAGGACTTAGATAATGTCAAAGAGTGGTGCGACAGGAATAAATTTGTAATTAATACAAAAAAGTGCAATTCCATATCTTTTACAAGGAAAGAAAAGTATGTTGAGTACAACTACTCGATTGATGGAGTAAATCTATCGAAACCTGAAACTGTTAAAGATCTTGGAGTTGTTTTCGATCCAAAATTAAACTTCGGGCGTCACATTGAAATGATCACTAACAATGCGTATAGGAATCTTGGGTATATTTATCGTTTTAGCAAGGATCTCCATCTTGACTCAACACTTCTAAAATTGTATTACTCTTACGTGAGATCACAGCTAGAATACTCCTGTATTATATGGACTCCGAACACTCAGAAATATGTTAAAGCAATAGAGAAAATCCAGTGTAAATTTTTGAAATTACTAATGTATAGAAAAACCACATTATATCCTGCATACATATCATACAGGGAATTAGTGAGCAATTTTAATATACAAACTTTGGAACGAAGAAGGCATTTAAATGATTTAATATTTCTGTACAAATTAATACACAATCAAATTGATTGTATTGATTTAATTCCGAAAATTTTTATTCAAGTTCCGAACACTAAAACTAGATTAGGTAATAATGGGACATTCTATTGCAAAAAGCAAAGGACTGAAATTATATATAAATCCCCAATTTGGAGAATGAGTGCTTTCTACAACAAAATTGAACCTAAAGTTAATGTAGATATATTTGGAATGACGTACAAAGAATTTAAAAGAACTGCAGGTGAAGTAATATGATTGTTTCTTGTATCTTGTAATTACTATCATGTACACGCAAGCACTGTAAGTAGGCATATTGCCTGTTGTGTTATGTTTTGAATAAATAAATAAATAAATAAATAAAAGTAAAGCCGAGAATTATGATAGTATGTTTAAAGTAAGTTGATTCAATGATTCGTGTAAGAAGTGGGTTTATATTATTAAATTGAGGTTTGGTATTTGTTAATGGTCTTGCACGGTAATCAATAACTTTTCAAATTGAACTGGAACTGGAGTGTTGATATATACTGTAACTTTATTATGTCTGATAAGATAAGATGAATGATATGGACGGTAACAAATATTATGTCTGAATCTGCTGTAAAATCGATAATAATATTTAATAGAGTGCGCCAAGTTATTTTGTTGTAAAGGGGTTGTTGGTCAAATGCGGTTATTTAGATGAGAGTAAAAAAAGAGCTGTTCGAAAATGGTGGAATACATTTCAGACATGCCCTCAGTTCGACCGACAGCATTTTTTAACCTATTCTAGAAACCTTTGCTTTGTTCTTTATATTTTCATCCCAGAGGAAAGGAAAGGAAGCAAACTGTGAAGAATAGAATTATATCATGATATCGTTAAGATAACTATAAAGTATCACAAGCGGAAACGATGAAAAGCGAAAACAGTATGTGACTATTGCTTTTGTGTCGCTAGAGACACAAATTTATCAGTTTACTATGCAGAAAACGTATCTTTTTAATAAACTGAAATTACATTTTTAATTCTTTACTGGTGATTTTACTATAATTAGTAAAATTATATTATGCATTATTCGAGTAAAAATTTATTGAGTGTTCTTGATTGTTTGATTCGATTGATTTGAACTATTAGGGAAAACATTAAGTTAAATCACTATAGGAAGACTGTTACACTTGTACACTTGTACTTTCTTAATTTCTCTACCTACCAAATCTTCACATACTCACGATTATCTGCTATCTACTGACTTAAGAATGATTAAGACCTTCCCTCCAAACTCCAAACTTTACAATTCCTCATCGAAGATCTCTCTTCCAGTATATTTGAAGAGTGAAAATGCCAAAGGTTCTAAGTGCCAATGTTTGAAGAAGAAAAAACTTTTGTCCACAATCATGTTTGATGTGCCTATCGGCATGTCCCTATTCTTGTTCCAAGTGCCAAATCAATCAGGAATGGCTAAAAGCACTTACCGCTGGTCTAAAATCCAAGTCATGATGCCTGATGTTCCAATAAAGAAGAGATTTCGCCATCATAGAGAAAAGCAGAAAGATAACTAAGGTCTTCCCCCCACCCCCTCCCTCAAGACTTATACAAGGTGGTTGACCCATCTAAACGTGTTAATCCATTTCATGTAATTCCAATGACTTCCAATGATTTCTTTGAATTTTTGGAACTACTGATACATTGTTGACTTTGAAGAAATGCAACATTTCCAAATACACAATGCTCAAAGTGTGTCATACGCATCCATCACTTTGAGCTCTTTGTCCAGTACTACATTGAATGTCTGTTGTTTTATGAAAATATCATATACTACAATGTTAGCCTTCATTCAGTTGGAACAAGAGTTTTAAATACTTCCACTATGTCACTGTCAGAAACCTGTGCGGCAAGATCTTGTTCAACATAGGGTAACATCAGATAATTTAACCGCATATCTGATGTTGTGGATTGCAGTTTAGTTTTCACGTGTGTCATTTTTGAGAACATGAACAGCTTGTCACCGGAATAACAGAAAACATTTTGAGCACTTCAAAAAAATTCGTGTATGTTATGCTGTTGCTGCAGTATCAGAATCACTCATCCACCTCAACCATTCCCAAGGAAGTCGATTTTTATTTGCAGAACTGTTTAGAAGACGAACCTCCGCTTGTAATAGAATTTCGGACACATTGAACTTAGAAGAAACAAATCTTAGATCTTCTAGATTAGGTTTTAACCCCAAAAGCCTGCCCACTGTATTCACCAGTTTCACTGTTTCCTGACTAAAACGTTCATTTATGCCGCTGAGAGAATCGAGGAGAGGGTAAAAAGTTTGCAATTTGAATTCTTCCTCTTTCGTGTTGAACTGGATTTGATTTTGCCTTGTATCATCTAATCGACGAGATACTTTTCTTCTTTTCACTCGTGGGATTTCTATATCAAAATAATGACATATTTCAGTAGCGTTCGCAAATATGCTTTTGAACCATGCGTCATCTTCGCGTAAGTTTTGTAAAGCGACATTAAGGTTTTGTACGTTGTCCATTGCGGACAGTAGGTCAATATGTGAGGACTGTAAAGACCTGCTAACTATAGCGATCGGCCCCAAGATATGAGGTAATATCTCTAAACATATCAGGAACTGAAATGTTTTCATTTGTGAAAGCAGCCCGTTTGCTTTTTCCCTCACTTCAGCTACTTTTCTAATTGAGGCTATTTCTTCAATAGCTTCTATTAAGTATTTCAATGATGATTTTATAGCAGCCACAGCATAAGCATGGCAAAACCATCTTGTTTCTGATAAGGACTTCAAAGAAAGAAGCTCCTGTCCTGCTTCATTCAAAATTCTTTCGAAAATTGTATGCCTAGTTGGACTACTTTCTATAAAACTATATATGTATTGGATTATTCCAAAGAAATCAAATATAACGCTATTCAGATCATGTGACGTATATGCATCCACTAGCACAAGATTGAGACAATGTGCGTAGCAATGAACGTAATATATATTTTCATTCTTCTGTTTAAACAAGGCTTGTACGCCATTGACAGCAACTGACATTGCTGATGCCCCATCGAAACAAACAGCAATAATAGATTCCCAGTCAATGGTCATTTCATGAATCACTTCCGATAGAGCATCGAATATAGTTTTAGCATCCATCGGTGAAAGGCGTTTGAGGGTGTGAAAACGTTCCACAGGACGATTTTTTTGTCACAAAAATAACGAACGACTACAACCAATTGTTCATGGTGTCCATGGTGTTGAATAAATGTAATAACTTGAAATAATAAATTTTGTTATATCCTGAGAAAAATAACCGTGGTGCTACTTGTCACGAAAGAAAGTTAATATGTAAACTACATGTATTTTTCTAAGGGGGGGGGGGGGGGGCAAGTATTAATCCTTGCCTCCACCAGGAAAGTTCCAATTTACGGGGCTGATCCTTATCTCCTTGCCTGGAGGAGTCAATTCGCAGACAGCATAGGGAAATGTTGAGGACCCCGCAGTTTGTGTTCTTGCCCAGATCAAAACATATTTGATATGAAAATATTAGGAAGACAACTTCTCCTTTTTGGTCAAAGAATCAACAAACAAGCCGAAACCGGAGTAATGTTCTACATTGTTATTAAGTAACAAGCAGAGAAGGTAGTGTGTCATTGTTGAGATGAAAAAGAAACGGAAAGAAAGACCGCAAAATGCAAGTGAAAACTAGAAATTTCAATTAGTGACCTTTCATTAGAAGTTACAGAGAAAATGACCAGGGTCATAGTATAGTTATAGTATAAGGTGTCTACTATAACTATGTAATGACGTGATGCGAAATTATTATCCACGTGTTCCACTTTTGGGACTGAAATCGATCAAACACTAGATATATGTGACCTTCTTTCAGTCTCTTCCATATGTAACTTTCAAATCTGTTCCACTATGATCGAACGTTCCCATGCTTTGGTCAATGGATTGATCATTTACTGTTCAACTATCAATGAATATAGCATGATCATTATTTCCTCCATTTCCTAGAGCGGCCAGGTGATTCAACTTTCAATGCAGTATCCAGTGTAGATTTCGAGATTCGAATGCCATCATTTTTATCGAACAGAGATTGTGGTGCTGCTACTAATTCAAATTTCATGTCATTATCACTCATGTTCCTTGTCATTCTTATTATCATAGTAAGTGAGTAAATTAGTTCAGTGTCTATAAATTTTATGTCACCGGCATTAATGTACTTGACATTTTCTTTCATGTTGTGGGTACTATCTTCGGTATATTTTCTCTGAAGGAAAACAGTTTTTAATTCTTCTTTTATTATACACTGATGTATTTGAACAGTGTTTCTCCCAGGGGTGACCGAGTCCGGGCGTGTTACTGGTCCGAAAATTAACTGTTCAGATTATCAAGTAATTACTGAAGTGAACAGGTCATGATATAACCATAACACATACTTTGCGAACTATCGATGGACGCTCTCTGGATTGTAAGATCCTAACTAAACAAGGAACTTATCGGCGCAAGGAATGTCTCTAATAAGTACAGAAAAATAATAATCATTTCAATGGTTTCAAAGCTCAACTAGTCCCATCGTCAGGAAGAAAAAAAGTAAATAGCAAAGATTAAAAGACAAAAAAAGTATTTTCTGTAGCTATTCCTAGCGCAGATTAGTTCGTTAAATTATAGCCTCCAGCCCAAGCGTAACATTTCTTAAAAGATCCTAGTTTTCCAAATCACTTAAAATCCCTTCTCTAGGTACAACAAGGTTAAGGAAAAAATAAAAATAAAATAAGGGAATGGAGACAAAATGTGAATGCTTAGATTTGTATATATGCATGACTAAACGTAACCTATCCATATGACTAAGAGAAAATATTAAAGATGCCAGAAAAGGTAATAGAAATTCTGGCTTCTCAAAACATCTTGTAGAAACTAATCATACGCCTATTGAGTCATGTACTACACATAAAGCTACAAAGAAAAAAAAAAAATCAACTTTTGAAAGCTACTTCATTCTTACTAAACAACGACAAATTTTGAAACCGATGTGCTGAATAATGGATGGATTTCATTCTTCGAAGGCCTTAGTCTGTAAAGACGTACAAAATACAGTCAGAGTAACGGTGGCCTCCTTACATGCACCATTTTATAACAGCAAGGAAGATAAAGCGTACAGGGAAAGAAAAAGGTAAATGCATGAAAGGTGATTTCTTTTAAAACGCATTTTAAAGTCCAACTCTCCCATTTACTCCCATGAATTTCACATTCATAAAAACGGCTATAACTTAGTGATTTTTGGAGCTTTTGGATTGAAACTTTCTGAGCTGTTAGCTGTCATTATTTAGCCCTTGTTACGAGTGCAAACTCAATTTTTTTTAAAAAAGTGCACTTACTCCCTTCTTTCCCTGTACGTTTTAAATATGGATGATGCTGGAAAATTAAGCTGATAAGTTACATTTTGGTCTCCATTCCCTTAGCTTACCATTTTACGAATTTCTAAACCTTGTGTTCCTTGATAATTAATGTATTCGAAGCGAATCCAAAAACTTGGATTTTGTAATTTCACCAAGAGAGAGGTTATCGATTGTATACAAGATAAGTGTTATGATATTTAGATTAACATTCGTCGCAGCTACACTTGAGAGAGCTTCTAACACCAGTTCCTATATTAAAGTAACACAATATATTCATCTTATCCGTCGTAGATAATAACTTTACCTCACTTGAATCTCATATTGATTAACTTCACACACATTTATACCTAGAATCATATTAATGTCAACTTTTAGATCATATTATCACTCTTCTTTGCCACAGATAGCTATTCTCTCAGACGAAAGCTTTTAAGACAATCTAAACTAACTAAGAATATATACTAAATTGGCTATTTTGTTCATGCTCTTTCCGGGGGTTTCTACAATTTGGAACAGTGGTATAAACTTACCTAGCAACATGGCCGCTCCTTAGCACCAGTTCTGTCTGTTCTTCCTCTCTTTTATTATGTGAACACGCCTTCGGCGAAACCTTGCAGCAGTTTTATTGTATTTGTGAAGTTTTTGTACAGCTATCTTTGAATTATAACATCTTAGTACTTTTGTTTCTACCAATGTTTCTACCAATCTCCTACAACTGGAACAAATCTTGTACCAGCGCATGTTTTTACACGTAGTAATTTTAAAATACTTTTATTGTTTAAATGATCGTGGATTCATATGACACTTCTCGCTAGAATGGATCTGCAAGATAACTCAGGGTTCTTTCAAATGGTTCACTGAAAGTTTCATACGACGTATTAAAGTTTGTTTTGACTATTAACATTTCCTGAATGGACTAAAATTTCATTTGTGACTTTTCCTTCACCGATATGTATGAGAGAAGAAGATAATCTCTCCACACTGGCATTGCCTTCCTAACTCTTTCCATCGTCCATTTCCTATTTCCCATACTGTCCATCCTTTGAAAAAAACGACGGTTTTGATCTTCGAAAAACCTAAGGATTGGTAATACAAGTACCGGAACTTCGTTTCTTGGAATTTTAATTTTAAATTTAGTTTTTAAGGCTTTTAGGCAACTTTGGCTCATACCGGATGGATGATGATGGAAGAATTGGTGGAATGAAGAAAATAGGAGGAAACGGGAGAGCCCCGAGAAAAAACACACACAAACACAGTGTTTGACCGAAACAAAAGTCATGCTATGAGCTGGGATCGAACCGAGGACCCCCCAAGCACCATAGATTAGCGCTCTATCACTTTTTTTAAATTAATATTTTGTTGCTACAAAAACATAATACAGTCACTTTATACTCTAAACAATGTGCAATTTTAAACAAGTACTCTATTATAGAGCTGTACAAAACTCTCCTCCAATAAATATACGTGCAGTGAATTCCAACATCAAAATTATTTAACTTTACTTCACATATACCACGTGAACTGAGAACATTACCTTATTTTTCTTTTTTGTTCAAATTTTAACTTAAATTCTTAACCTTTCCTTTGTATTGTTATTCTGTTTATAATTTGTATTAATACAATTTGCATATTAACAGCTCTCATATAATTTGCATATATTTTTTTTTTTTACATTTTCAGATATATTAAAAACCTCGGCTGAATTTGAAAAATATATTCCTCTATAGTTATTTGTTGTCGTTTTATTACAAGCATTTGTATTGTTTGTGCCTTAAACCAAGTAAGAAATTTGCAGCGAGTTGGAGGAAAATATTTAAACTCTGGCTATATAATAAACTTTTTATAATTTTTTTTGTCTAAACTTTTCTCTCGTGATACGTTCTATGATTTATATATATTTATTCCATATTCTATACAAATTCACACATTGATTTAGTCTATGGTACAGAGTGTCCATTCTTTGACACTTGAAACATGTTGGATCTTCATGAATACCTTTTCATTAAGTATCGCTTTACAATTGACTATATTATATATGGTTTGAAAATATACATGATGCAACTCGGATCTCTATTTAGACATTTTAAATTTTTCCATACTATTTCCCATTGAAATTGAGGATATTGTGACGCATATGTAGATGTTGTATATTTATTTTTATCCATTAGGAATTGATATAGTTGTCGTACATTCATATCTACAATACGTATTTGATCAATCAATGCGTATGTAATTGTAAGAAATGTATCTGATAAATATGGAAGCTTTTCACACCCAGTGCTGTATGTTGATAGGTAAGGTAATGGAGATTTCATCCATTATCGAACGGTATTCGCATTTTGCAAGGGTAAGGCGCAAAGACCTTAACATAGATATGGTACAATGTAATCGTAACGCATCCCCTTGCAACTTTATGTGTTTTAAATGCTGACCCCCTTGGGACATGGGGAGATATAGGGTAGGCTGGGCCACCTTCAGTACATGTTCTCTCCATATAAAATAGCCTATGCATTTATTTAGTGGCACAAATATTGAGTTAGAGAGGGGAAAAGTTGAAGCAAATATATCCATTTATTTACTATGAAGCAGTTTACGAATCACACTCTAGATATTAGAAAATCAAAGCAATTTTGGTACTTTCTTAGTTCATGTACAGTAGCGCCCAGCAGTCTTCTTTCATTGACTTTTATAGTGTCAGTATGTTGTCTATCCCTAATATTTTGACATGATCTACAAGGTGACCTGTTCCCTCATAATGTTGCTCATCTTCCTCCTTGAGCACCATTAATTTAATTTTTTCTTATTCATTTGTATACCGGAGAATTGTCCATAAAGTTCAATTACTTTAGTTACGTTTATTACATCCTGTCGGGAAGTAGCTACTAGACTGACATCATTTATATATACTACACATTTAAAGTTTATTTGTTGTAAGTACAAACCTGAGGTATTTGCTTTGTGCGATTAAGGGTGTTATACACAAGCTAAATAATATACTAGATATAGGGTTCCCTTGCTCGAGCCCGTTTGACATTGGGAAAGGTTTTAAATTTCGCCTATTAATATATATGGGCATTGTCCTAGTTCTTTGTAATAAAGTAATACATTTAAAAATTTAATTGGGAAATTGAAATGTCGTAAAGTGGCTCTTAAAAAGGTACTATTTATTCTATCAAATGGATTTTGCATATCAGTTATCATTATTGCATATGCACCTTTTAAATTTTGTGCACATCGAATCTACTCTCTTATTTGTAGAAACATTGTAGTAGAATCCATCCTGCGTGTAATTTCACCCTGAGCGTCCGTCATAATTTCCGGAATAGTGTGTGTTACTCACATTGCCAAAATTTTTGACAGTATTTTGAAATTGAAGTTCAATAAAGAAATTAATCTAAATTTATTAGCTTCACCATTGTTTTGAGGTTTACTAACCAATACACCTATCATATAACAAAATTTATCATGACATCTGAGGTTATTCCATATATAATTTAACACCGTTTTTAATATAGGAATCAATACTTGTTTGAATGTGGTATATATTAGAGGTGATAACCAATCAGGACCTCCCGACGATGTTACTTTTAGTCCTTCGATTGCACATTTTATTTCTTGTTCTGTAATTTGTTCAGCGAGATTATTCCTTGCTTGCTCTGAAATTTTAGGCAGACGGTTATCAAAACTATATTTACCATCATTAAGTATAGGTGAGTTAAATAAACTCCAGTAGTTATCATAAACAGCATTATACGAGGGGGTACCC
>JAGDQP010017914.1:0-12530 GCA_022664845.1 Lepisma saccharinum | reverse complement strand
GTTGTAATACTAGAACTCAACAATAGATGACAAATCACCTATGGTATTGCTAGCAATACAGTGGAGGTGCTACCCAGAACTGACTTACGTGTTTTTAAGTGTAGAGTCACGGCACCCAATTCCACAAGGAGCTGTCTCCTTTGCATTCATTAGGTGGATAGGCTGGAACTCTACTACCCCATAGCAGCACAGAATATTGGGCGAGTACCGGCCAATATCGATCAAGATTGGCCCAGTATTGAACAAATATTGGCCCGATATCCTCTGTTGCTAGGGATATCTTCCTAATTATAAGATAAGTACAATACTTTTTGTAAAACCTTCTTGTATGTATTTCTAAAACGTCCAGTAAAGAGCCTTCTCCTAATAAAAATGTACATACTGGTCTGCCTACTGACAAAGATTCAAGTCTAAGTGTAATGTAAAGATTTAAAATTGCAAATATGAGGGTAACAACAACAACAAATCTGATAAAATAGAAAATTCATAAAAAAGTTGATACAGTTTGATTTAAAACAAATGAAGTAGAACCAAATAAAGTTGCAGTGAGAAAGTTAATTACTAATCAGCACTGCCACTAGCAGTCATGAAACTGGAGGAATATTCAGGAAGTGCTCAAGATGATCATTCTCGCTTGTGATCATATTTTACCACGTGTGCAGATCACATTATGGAAAATTATATGGTTTTCTAGAGTCCTGTCCAAAGAATCTCTCTAATTAAATGACCGATGCATTTCAGTAGTTAGAAAAAAAGCTGCGTTCCTCACATCCTAAATGGACAAATCGCAGGTGTGGTAACATTTATGGTAGAGTACTAACATAAACAAATCATGGCAAAGCGTGTTTTCTGCACAAGTCTTAAATTATAGAAGGATCGTTCTTTTATCTTCCCACCTTCGCTTCAAGCTACAACACTGACAACACACTGCAAATCAACGTGTCGTGGCACAAGTGGCAAATTTATTTACTAATTATTATGCCAATAACTACAGAGAGAAATATGCCTGTATATAACGAGAGAAATATGCCAGTAACTAACGAGAGAAATATGTCTCTAACTAACGAGAGAAATACGCCAGTAATGAGAACACATAACAGCTTTGAAGTGCATTCCTATCCATTGACGATAAATTTAGAATATGGGAGTGCTGCAATTTCACCTTTCATTTGTATGCATATAAAAATGACCTTATACTTCATTATGGACATACGTGCCACTCTCAGCTCTCATATATGACTCTATGAGACAACGATGGTTTGTCTAAAAAACTGTTCCAACTTGCAATTAAGAGATCAAATTCAAGGCTATATAGCTGCAAGAAATTCAGTCTCATTTTACCTGATCTGCCGTTCACGTGAGTACCATAATAGTTGGCATTACTTTTGTTCATTTATTTCGGATTGTATAACGAATAAAAGATTTCAAAGCAATAATTCAGTGGACTGGACATATATAACGCGTAAACACTACAAACTTTCTTGAGATAGTATAAGAAAAGAAAATGCAACCTTAAAATTGTTATTGGAAACATCATCTCTGCTTTCATCTTTTTTAAGTTCTGGCAAAATTTGGTCACCGGCTTAAACAAGAAGGAACACTTTTATTGTGTGAGAGTGTATTGTTCTCAAAATATTCCATTTTATAAGATTGTTTTAGATCACTATTAACTAACTAAAAAAAATTGCGATCAACAAGTTGTTTCCTTGTTTCTGTGGGATCATTAAAAATTTCAGACGTAACTATTAATTTGTTTTATCAACCCGTGAATATCTAGGAAATGAAACAAAACTAAATTTATATTTGTGGTTGGTCGCTTCTTTCTTTTATCATACTTCTGAAGAAATACATAAATGTACTCCCTTTCAAGTGAACTCAAAAATATATTTTATACAAATTTTAACTGCGTTTTACTTGATGTGGAACTACTACTTTAAATTTGATTAACATAAAGCACTATCATTTGAATAATTGCGTTTTTGGTTCAGAATATCTCATACACATCAATTTATGTCTAAACTTTTCAACTAGATGAAACTAATATCTTGGTCGTAGAAGGTCGGCATATTACAAAAAATTACTTACAAAGTAGGCAAAAAATTAATACGTACTGATAGTTTTGGTCTTATACTTCATTACAGCAATACTTTCTGTAGTATCACAAATCTCCAAAATAGTATGCTTTACAATACCTCATTTACATGTTTCCTTATGAGAACGTGCATTTGGTTTCGTTAGTTGAACCATTTTTTAACGAATCCGTTATTTAACAACGAGATCCGTTTGTTTCAGGTTATTTATTCACTACGTCAGTGTTCTTCATAATACTCAGTTATCTACAACTTTGAAAACCAAGTATATAGTTCAGCTAATTATTGATTATAAGGTACAATTTCTTGAAACAACATTGATCCAAAGAGTAGTTCATACACAGCTGCTGAATGAGTTGTAGTAGCCAACCAATCAGGCAGCGTTCCAGCTGTAGAACTACCATGTAAACATCCCATTGGTACAAAGTTGTTAACGGCATTTACAGCATTATCATTAGTCTGAATTCATTGTAAGTCTTTCGCACTATCATATGTTACCAGTCACATGTTTGACGGTAACTTAAGTTTCAAGAAAACATGACCTGGTTTGTAATGAAAAATATTAATTATACCTATACATGAACTAAGTTTCGGGGAAATTTGACCTGGTCAGTAATGGAAAATATCAATATCCTATACATGAACGTTTGAAGTCAGTGAAATTAAAGCATGGAAAGATGTTATGATGCTCAAAACGATTAAAAAGATGAAGTCTCATGACAACCCTCGCTGTAATATAGTTATTATTAGACGAAGCACACAGAGCTCGCATGATATACAAAAAAGTATGAAGTCGCT
This sequence comes from Lepisma saccharinum, assembly GCA_022664845.1. Lineage (NCBI taxonomy): Eukaryota > Metazoa > Arthropoda > Insecta > Zygentoma > Lepismatidae > Lepisma > Lepisma saccharinum. Next base: position 9,642 of record JAGDQP010017914.1, on the reverse strand, counting down.
TACATCTAAAGCGAATGTTATTTACTTTTTGGATACGAATAATACTGATTTTGCAAAGCAATAGAAGCGTTTCAACATTTCGTAATATTTCATTGAGACACACTAAAGAGCGCTTAATGAACCGTCTCTTCTTAAATTTGAGTAGCGTTCAGGCATAAACATTGTTGAGAAACCTTAACATTAATGCCATATAAAGAAATGTTACACTTATGCTTGATTTTGTAGTTTCCATAACTATAACAAAAATACAGGTACAATTATTGTGCAAATAATGATATTGTTTCTAGAAAAGATCTTTATTTGACGTCACAAGCGATTTGTGATGACAATTGGTTTATTGTCATTTGTTCGTACTCCTGTATATAAATACATATATCGGCTGCTCCAGTGCAAAAATACGTACCACGCTGACACAACACCACCAATCCCATTGGATGCACACGAACCAATCAACAGCACCGTAAGTATATTCTCAACTTCTAAACAGTTGAGATCTTCGTAGCGATATATTCTTGATGGCTGGGTGATGGAATCCCGACAGACGCATGTTGCATTAATGACATATGTAGGTTCACATGTCATTTGGAATAGAAATGTTAGATGGATGAGTGCAAATACACATGCACAGAAGCAAACCACGACGGCGATCACTGATAAGGCTACGCTGATTATCTGTAACAGAGGAAAGGAGAAAAGAAAGATACTGTGTCTCGATTCTACAACAATAATACTCATTATCTATTACTTTCTTAACTCTAACAGATAGTCCAATATTCAATGAGCATTAGAAATACATATTTAAGAAAATGATTTAGAATAAAATTCGTTTTTATTATACCATTCAACTTTTAGCGTAGCAGGTTAGGTAACATCTTTAAAATTCCAGCCAGAAGTACTGAAACCACTCCATCTGAATTTTTCCCCTCAAAACAAGATTGAAGGATAATTCCACTTCAATTCAATCAGAGATTGTACAGCTACAAACAAAAGTCTTGATGCATGCCTATAACTTAACTTTTCTTTTTGCAAAAATAAATGTATTGAAATATTGTATTTATTTGTTTACTTGCAGAGATATGCACAACAACATGACGTACTTTTGTCGAAAATATTGCCCTCATATTTAGCTAAAGAAGAGTGATATTAAAAAATATATCACATTTCCTTGGCAAAAAATTCTACACCGAAAAATAAAAATTCTCACCAAGTTGTTAAGTTCACTCGTTTTATTCCAAGGAGGGATATTTTTAACCCAATAGGAATTATTAATCCTAATTTTAATTTTCGTTCATAGATCTTACACAGGATGGACATCTCTGCAAATTTGGAAAATATTCTCTAAAGACATGCGTCAATTTTTTCCATAACTGTACCTTCGTATCTCAGGTTTAATGCCATTTCGTGATTAGGAAGATATTGCTCTGAATCTAAGTCATGGCAAGCAGATTAAAAAAAAAAATATATTATAATGTTGATTCAGTTATGGTGATATTCCAAAATGGCGGATTTTGATGATATGGTCATCTTTTCTTTCAGCGTATCTCAAATTCTAATAAAGACAGAGAGGCGTGCCGTAGCTCATTTGAAAGGTAATGAAGATGGCAGGAAAATTCCGATTTTCGGGGTAAAAATTTGAAATTGCATTTTTAAAATGTACAGTACACTTTAGTTGCCTCAATTTCTGCTATGCAATGCGTCAATGGCTTATTAAAATCTCAAAGAATTTTGTAAAGAATATTTTGTGTTTTAAAGAGGCTATGATTTTTACAAAAAATAGGGTGCAGCTAGGAAATATCCATAAGGCATTGTAGCTCACTCAACGTGTAAAAATTCAACCTAATAACATGTAACAGAATTTTTAGTTTAATTCCAAATTTTCAAACTTTTTCAAATTTTCACTAAAATGTCTAAATTCTCTCTCCTCAAACTACCCTAACTCAATCAAAAAGTAACTGTGGTGTTGAAAAAGGGCTCCAGATGAGTTAGTTTCAGATTTATATCTTCCCATTCACAAAATGGGGCCAAAATCTGAGATATCAAGATGCAACTTTTGGTTGAATTGGGGTGGAATGATCCTAAGATCCCGCTTAACCGAGTACGGTGCTCGTGAACTGTTTCAAACCCGGTGGAGGTTCATTGAACGTAGTAGTTCAGAGCCTACTTTTAAAAAATCCTACTGGTTCCATCCTTCGAAACTCACGTGCTCTTCCGGATTTTCAAAAAATATTTCCTTAATGGATATTGGACTGCTTTCACAAATATTACTTTAATATACCGGTACTTTAAAAAGGTATGGAAAATGTTTGTTTGCTGTATTTAAATAAAATACATTGAGCATTAACATCCTAAATAAGGTTCTAAGGTAGGGAGCTACAATTGGGTAAAGTGGACTTCGAACCACTCCGTTCTATGGATCTCCCATCCCAAACACGCACAAAGAAAGCAAGTGTGCAAACCTCTCGGCTAACAGGTGTTTGCATAAAGTAACACCAAAAACATTTTTTGGAAATATAAAATCATTTTCAAGAATATTAAAAATGTTTTCAATATACGTAGCAAATATTAGTAATATGCTTGTAAAATATTTTTTACTTGTTTGAAGATATATTTTGGAAATAATTCAATGTTTAGAAAATGTTTCCGTATTTCATTGTACAAAATGTTCCTTTATGCACGTAGATATTGATCTCTAAAAATACTGTTTTAAAATATTTTTTTTTAAATGTTTCCAAAATATTCTCTACAAAAGGGAAATATCTTGTCAATAATTGAAATATTTCTGTAACATCTATGAAAACAATTGCAAAATAAACTAACTCGTGATTTATAAAAACATGTTTTCAGAGTATATAAAAGAAAATATTTTAAATTATTTTTTTAATAATTTTCCAGAAAAGAAAATGTTTCGTTTTAAAATGTACAGGAAATAATTCGTGCCGTGTTGTTTAGTCTTTTAATACTTGCTGAAATTCGATAGGACTTAAATTATGTTAAGATACCTTTCCAACAACATGTTATATATATTTTAAATCTTCAAGGTGGTGGTGACACATAATGTTTGCGATTCGTAGCTATAAGAAATTATATATTAATTAACGTATTTGACTGCATCATAGATATTTCATGCAAGGATTTGAAACTACAACTCTTGGCTCCATTTTAGAATGCATTTACTACAGACTCCGGCCACAATAGGATGGAATTTAATAAATTTTCTTTGGTAATATTTTGTGAATCAGACTTCAATTTGTTTAATAGATATTCCATGCAGTAACACAACGTGTTTTATGGAGTTATGGTAATGCTGCATTTCTTAAGAGGAGTCTTTTATGGCTGCATGTAGTGTTCAATTTACTATTTCTCACGTCAGAATCAACAAATCTAACAACCTGCTATCAGCATAAGAACAAAGAAGCAATGTGAGACATGAGTTGTATCCTATAGGTAGATCATTGATTGAAAGAAAGTAAGACAGTTGACCTTGCCGTGCAGTGAGAGAAGTCCAGTTCCTTACGTCTCCCCTGTCAATTTTAGTGTAAGAGCCTCCCAGGCTCCGAACCCGAACCTAGGACATTTTGTGGTGAAGAATCTAATATACACCTGCATTTTTCAGTGAATAAGATATCATAAGTCCAGTGACCTGATGACATTACATAAATGGTGTTACGTAAAAACAGCAAGGCAGCAAAATTACACAAACAGGTAATAAATAAGACCTGTTGTATAACAAGATATGTAAAGAAACTATGCAATATGCAAACAGCGCAAAGCTACTTTTCCGGGCAGGTTCGTTGTTGTTGACGAGGCCCTCAATAACATGGGCTAGCAACCTCCCTTTAAAATACTGCTGACCCATGTAGCTGCAGGCGCCTCTCTTCTCCAAAAGGGGAAAATGTAAAAGGATTACGAGAGTAAGATATCTTAGGACAGGACACACTTACACACTTACAGTCCAGATATCCAAATCTCTGCTGATTCTCTCTCAACGGAGGCACGAGTTCGTTTCTAGAAGCCACAGACAGGCTAACAGGTGTTAGCCATTCTACAGGACTACAACCAACCTGCTCCGGTGAGTCAAAGTGCCAAGATATGTAGCCTTTACCTAATAATGTGGAACTAAACCTAGTTTCAAAACCTCTCGCTTTTGATTTCCTTTAATAGCTACATCTTTACGATCTCAGTATAAACCCGCAAGGCGGGAAACATGACGATAGTTTAAGCAAGTATTGCCAAGTAGTAGTCATTGCTTTACAGTGTAATGCCAGTGAACTCCCTAGCCGTTTACGTTTTAGTCTATTATTGAAACGTGAATATAAGCAGGGCTCGAAATGGACCGGAGCAAACCGGAACGCCGCTCCAGTTCGTGAATAGCTGGAATCTTCCTGTTCCGTCTCGCCAATATGGCAAACATAGAGAAAAGACTACAATATTGTTAGCGAAGGTAAAGCGTTCAGTTTCGTGAAACTTTTCATTTCGAGCCCTGAATACAAGTAAACAGAAACTATCTCACAGTGCATAAAGAGACATATTAACGCAACGGAGAACAAATGTATCATAAAAATACGTACCGTCAACAATAATTGTAATCGCTCTCTTAACCGAAATCAGCTACTGTTTGCGGAAGCATTTTAATCCCTCTACCTGAAGGATTCTTCAAAGCAGCAACAATTTATTACGTAAAAGACTTTTTGTATCGTCAAACGGGGTGACTTGAGATAGATTTTGAAAGTTTGCTCAAGTTTAGACAATTTATATTTCGTTTTCGAAGGGTATTGGATATGGCTTTGTGTAAAACCTCATTTGTGATTGGATATATGGTATTAACAACTTTTATTCGTCAGAAACACATTGGTTATAAATTGGAACGCATTGTTTCACGTCACCCCGTTATCTGGGATGACTTGAGACATAAACAAAATTAGTTGGTTAGTCTCAAATGATGTGGCTATTGCGATTCGTTGAGACAGAAATTAGGCTTTTAAATATTTTCCCAATATTACAAAGATAGTTTTAAAGTACAAAACTTCAATAATGTAAACATACAGTATGACATTTGGCACATTAAAGTTATTGAACTTGCACACTAGAAAAATAATTTTAAGTAAACATGTACAAATCAAACAAAGCGGCGCGTCTTAAAACTATAGGTAGCTTAAACGTGCTCACAATATTTTCCACATGGAAGGAAGATACGTCTTCTATTGTTGGATATATGTAACCTCCTTTCTCCTTTGCACTTTCTTTCACAAAATTCGCTGTCTAATATTTCTCTCGATGTTAATCGCAAGCGGCGTCCTTTTTGTGATTCAAAACTGACAAATAAAAGTTCTCCAGACTGAAGAGAGAACTTGTATATTTATTTGAAGAGAGACGTATATTTTACTGAAACAACTGTGTCTGTATTTATGACTTCTTCCATAATTTCATTGTTGCTGGTATCTTGTAGTTTGTTCGAGCCTGTTGCATGCTTGAACTAGTGCGCACTTTTGCGCTCGAGTGGGTAGCGCAGGTTAAACTTAAAACTGTTCGGATGGCAGGCACCCAAGGCAAACACTTTCTGCCCCGGCTAGGCAGCGGGTGCAGGTCCATGCAGACAATTGAGAGGCGTGCTCCGCTCTCTGTGTATGTGTGAGAGAAGGGATTACAGATGACAATACTTGCTAGCAGAATGAAATAAACATCAGCCCGTTCCAGAAAGAGCTGCACGGGATTGCACGAATAGACACTGTGATGTAAAATACTTAACACAGTTCTGTACTAACTTACACTTCAAGTGCAGAGAGTGCAACACCGTGCAGACCACCCGAAAAAGCGCTGGTGTAGAGCCTCATCCAAATTAGAGAATTCACCTTCCAATAATATTTTCCCTTCTTGATCATTAGCACTTTCTGAATATTCACCAACGCTGTTCCCAAGTACAACATCAATTCGTCTTCTACGTTGCTTTGTTGTGATCTCGCCAAATCTAACCAATTTCAGGAAATCTACAGTAGAATCAGTCCAATGTGAGGAAGAAGTAACTCCTTTCTTGCCTTTCTGAGGTACACCCTAAACTGTAAAACAGCCTTGCAATCACGTAAAATCTATAATATAAACACTAACTCTTCATTTGCTCTGTATACGATATATGTTCAACATATACATCTAGAATTTATTTTCCGACGGTACTAATTATAGAACCCATAGATGAAAGTTTCAACAATGAACTTTTCTTACAGAACTCTATCTCAACAATGATAGTCTTTTAGGAACCAAATACACGTACATGACTTGCAAAATCTTCACTCAGAATACTTATCATACATACCACAATTCAAAAACTGACGATCGAACGCGAAATCTGTATCAGCTGTCGATGTGGCTAACTGTAAATTCTAAAATAGTACAGCTGTCTCAAGTCACCCCGTTGTCTTAAGTCGCCTCGTATGTATAAGTGTAATTTGAAAATGTAAATAAAGGGTTAACATATTATAAGTATCTTAAAACAAGGAAAAAAAGATCTTGTAAGTGTGTGTATGTTACCTCACCATATTTGGTGATTTATCTTGAACTGTTTTACATCTGTTGCCAAGTTAAAAGTCATATGGTATATAAAACAGTCAAATGTAATATTACTGAAAATTATATACATGTTAATCAACATGTGCGTGAATATTAATAGATTTATTTCATGTACATGTACATAGAAATTAACAGGGAATAGTGTACTGAATATCTTCTTTTCTCTTCCCGCAACACCTACCAATTGTACGTTTAAGATTTTACATTAGTATTTTAACGGATCTGATGAAGCTACATTGGATCAAGAGAATGGTAAATGTAATTTGAACTGTTTACCAACCATTCTGTGCTGCTAGGGTAATATTTTAATCTATGAATAAATAATAAAACTACAGGGGGAATGGCGCCTCACTAACTGCACCAGGAGAGCCACCATTACTTCTTTGAGTTATAAAATGAGTACAACAAACTTCATATAACTCAATGAAGTTTATATTTTAACCCATTGTTGAAAGTTACCTTCTATAATGTACTTATTTTCACATGCACTCTTCGTGGATATTTACCAGTGTCTTTTTTACAGTCATGACTTGTACATGAAAAGTCAAAGGCCTATTCGTATTCCTTTTTTGTTCGTTCTCTGCCATGCGTTTCATTCTCTACATTGTGTTACACTTCAGACATTTTTCTTGTTAGTATTTGATTCTCAATACAGAATCGTTCCTCTAGCATTGTTCATTGCAAGTTAAAACTATATAAAGTAAGAAATAAAAACTCACGACAAACCATGCTGAGGGTTAGTGGTTGGTTGAGGGTACACTGTAATTTGGCCCCCAACCCTCTCCTCAGCCATTTTACTTACAATATACTGTACCTTTACGCCGAAGACACACCAGCCACGGGGCATGCCAGGATAGTCCTTACGACAGCAGCATAGTAAAAAGAGGCCGAAAATGCCACCAACAAGTAACTGCAACAAATAAAAGAATGGCATCAATTATTTCAGAATGACCAAAAGATATAAAAATATACACAAAACCTTATTCGTTAAGCTTGAATATGGGTCTGTTGTTTGGGAACTTACCACTCAAAGAAAAAACGTCATATATACAGTATGTCAATGAAATAATGGAGCAAACTTCGGAGGTGATTATTTACATCAAACGAAGAAGAAAGTTTCTTTGAAGAAATTCCAAAATCTGTTTAGCTTCGGAGCTACAAGCGCTCAAAGTTATGGCGGCATCTTACAAATGACGTCATATTTCGACAGTACTTGCGCAAGTGGTATCAGCTTAGCAAATCACACTCGAAGTAGAACCCCAATACATCTATTTAAGTTATGTTTATGATTGCCGAATGCAGCTTAGGGGTGATTTTCATGCTTGCCCTATTAAACCATTTAAATCCTTGACAATGAAATCTTAAGATGCGATACTCCCTCAATCAAAACATTGCTTAAATAGATGTATCGGGTATTACTTCCAGTGTGATTTGCTAAGCCGATACCGCATACGCCATTCTTTGTCGAACTATGACGTCATTTGTGACGATGCTGCAAGACTTTGAGCGCCTGTAGCTCCGAAACAAAGCATAAATTAAAATTTCTTCAAAGGAAATTTTTTCTTGTTTTGATGTAAATTATCACCTCCAGAAGTTGACGTCATTATTTCCGGGTCACCCGGGATATATTTTAAATCGAGTAAATTGTCCAGTGGGGATTTAACTATTTTTAAAGGAAAACTGTTGCACATATCCGATAATTAGACAGATAATGTAGGATTTTAACTAGTTCAGTAGGTTGATAAACTCCGATAGAGCAATGTGCGTTTACCTTAAAACAATGACTAGTAATGTATTAGCATAGTGAGATCTTATGGATAAAATTCCAATCAACACCGCTCAAAACAAAAGCATCAGACTTCACACGATGCTAACGAACAATACATTTATAATATTAAAATAAAGCGCAACAGTTAAAATACAATCAATCAAACACAAGAATATTGTGATGTTGCTGCTATGGGTGAGTGATACGTCTATTGTTTTCCATTTCTTATTTTGTTTTCAAACAGCTCTGCGAATTGCCCGAGACTCAACAAGAACACGAATTTATTTCAACATTGCCCTCTTTCTCAAATGATCGGGTTTTAAATCCAGTTACTTCAGTTTTGCGGGAAGAGCTTTCTGAGGCTCCCAAAGGGTTTCAGGCAGTTCATATAAATTGTCAATCTCTCCCATCTTACATAGATGAATTTCGCGAATTATTCGGAGACGTCAAACCTTATTGTATTCTTGTGTCTGAAACGTGGCTTATACCAACGTTAGCGAGTCAGTTATTTGCACTCAAAGGTTACAGTATTTTGATAAATGATAGGACGTTAAAAGGTGCCGATGGTGTATGTAGATACTTACGGGATGACGTAAGCTGTAAGATAATTTGCCAATCCCCTTCGGAATACACGCGTAGTGTGGAATATTTGATTTGTGAAATCAAAACGTCAGTTTTAAAAGTCATGGCAGCGGTGGTTTATCGTCCCCCGAACACACCACTAGATTGCCTTAAGGAGTTTGAAAAAGATATGTTACAGGTTAAAGACAAACATAAACATCGTATAGTAATGGGTGACGTAAACATCCATGTTCTGCGAGATTCACACGAAGCTATAGATTACAAATGCATGCTCCAAACCCTCGATTTTGAACTTGTGCGACTTGGGACCGACTCGTTATTCAGGACGTTTAAAGTCGGCAATAGACCATATCGTAACATCTTATCCTGAGCAAGTCGCTTAATTTGGCAAACTTCCTGTCCCTGGTATCTCCCGTCAAGATTTAATTTATCTTGTGTACTCACTTAAGCTCCCAAGAAGTAAAAAGAAAATAATAGCTTACCGAAATGTTAGAAATATAAATAAATAAAATTAAAATGCAGACACCATTCATATACCCTGGCATATGGTAACATTCAATAGGTCGGTGGATGACAATGTAGATGTTTTAAATTCGCAAATTATTTAATTGTACGAAAAACACGCGCCACTGAAATTCAAAAGAGTCAAACATAATTAAAATCCCTGGATGACAGATTCTATACGACAACTGAGATTGGAGAGAGATACAGCTTACAATAAATATAGGAAG
>JAGDQP010017913.1:0-37579 GCA_022664845.1 Lepisma saccharinum | reverse complement strand
ATGTAGGTATTACAGAAATTCGTACATAAAATATGGGTTTGTTTCAAATATGGGTAATCCACCTCTTCCCCTCTGCACTCTTTGCAATCAAACTTTATCAAACAGCTCGATGAAACCATCCTTACTCAACCGACACTTTGTAACGAATCATAGCGAGTAAAAGGACAAGCCAGTTGAGTTTTTCAAACGCAAAGAAGAAAATGTTGATAAAACTTCCAACACGATACATAATTTTACGCGATCATCGAAAGTTCTATAACATCGTATGAGTTAGCATTACTAGCTGCCAAAAACAAATTACCATATAATGCTGTAGAATCTCTTATTGTCTCCGGCACTTTGATTATAGCAGAAAAATATTAGACATAAAACCTACGACAATAAAACCATTCAGGGTTCTGACACAAGTGTAGGTCGTAGAATTGTTGATATGACACAAGATGTTGTGGCGCAAATTGTAGTTCTGACGAATCCGAGTTACTTATATAAGTTCGGTATTTTGATGTTCGGAAAGGTGCTATTGTTTATGAAATTCTCGGTTGTAACAATTGCCAGAACATACAAGGGGAGATGATATTTTTTTTAAATTCTTGACAAGTTCATAACAGTAGAATTGGGTTTGAAGTGGGAATGATGTGTCAGTGTATCCACTGATGGGGCTGCTTCAATGACAGGCCATAAAAGCGGTCTTGTTTCTCGTATTCACGAAAATAATGCTAGTGTAACCTGGCAACATTGCATTATATACAGATACAATTTCGTTGCGAAAAAAATACCTCCAGATTTACACGAGACTATGAACGGTGCAGTGAAAATGCTAAATTTAATCAAGTCACGTGCATTGAACTCTCGTCTCTTTAAGAAAATGTGCGAGGACATGGGATCCACACATGCTCAACTATTGTTGCTCACTGAGGTGAAATGATTGTCACGAGGACGTGCATTGACTCGCCTTTTTGAACTGAGAAACGGAGTGAAGTATTTCCTTTCCGAATTTAAATCCGCTTTTATAACGTATTTTGAAGATGAGGAGTGCATTTTGCAGCTTGCTTTCTTGGCAGATATTTTCAACAAATTTAATGATCTCAATCTTCAGTTGCAAGGCTTTGACAGCAATATTTTCAGAGTGCGTGATAAGGTTTATCGAAAACTTTTATTCTAGGCTGAATGTGCTAATAAAGGAAATATCGCAGTTTTCCCAGTTTTTGAACTTTCCGAACAAAATGGTGTTAGTGTTACTTTTTTTTTTAGAAAATGAAATACTTTCCTGAAATAGAACGAGAATATGGGCCCCAAGGCTGGATAACAAATCCTTTTAACACTACGCCTTTAGAAACTGTAATTTCCCCTGCAATATAAAACAACAATCTGTTGGAAATACCCGCTGACAGTTTACTGCAACTTAAATTCGAGAGCTTCTCAATTTCAGACTTTTGGATTTTGCCCGGAAAGAATACAAAGAAATTAGTGACAGTGCAATTTCACAACGGTTGCCATTCCCGTCAACTTACTTTTGTGAGCAGGACTTCTTTTCATTGACGTCAATAGAAACCAAGCACAGAAATCTCTTGAATCCGGAAGTAGCTTTGATTCTTGCACTCCCGAAGATTCGACCAAGAATTGAAAAGTTGGCGTGCAGGAAACAAGCTCAGTCATCTCATTAACGGGTTAGTTGTAAATAATAATTACAAAAAGTTACTTTTCATTTGTAGAATTTTAACCTTATCTTTATCTAGGGTCACGATTTCCCTCTTTCTTTAGTCAACGGAACATGTTTATGTAATATATTACTTTGGGTTTAATTTATTTTAATCAACTTTAGGGGGTACATGCTGAATGGGAAACGTACCTAGGGGTACGCGAGAAGAAAAGGTTGAAGACCACTGCTTTAGATCCCCTCGTAATCGCCCAGGTCCTACATTCATCTAGTGGAACAGGAAAACCTTCTTGGCGATAGTCGGTGTGAACGGGAATCGAACCAGAGTTCCCTTGAGTTTTTTTTTATCACCTTGCTAATCATTTTATCCTGAGGTGTGTTCACTGATGGACGTCGTCAGGCAGATGTGTTACGGCATTAGGTCCAATTCATGGGATACTAAATTAAGCAAATAAAGACGAAAACAGAAACTGTTTTTTGCATGGTATTTCGGAAAAGTCTTTTTTGGATTAAAGTTATAGGGGCTTACTTTCTCTTTTGTGTGGGGAAAGTATATATGCTGGGTTCTTACTTAAATTTTCCCCACCTTTGACCTCCACCTGGGAGAGTAAGGCTTTGGCATCTATTTTCAGATAAAAAGTATAGAAAAGAAGCTAATATAACTGTTGTTTTAACGGGTTTTCGTAATTAATAAATGTCACCTTAGTGTGTGATTTTGTTGTGCTGTCTGTGCAGAAACACTACAGTGTATGTGGTGGTGTACAAGAACCTCGTTTTAAACTATCGATCGTGTTCACTGGTAACGCAGTACGTGAAGTAAGAAATGCTTTTTGTCTTTCTATCATGCGTACGACGAGCGCTGGCCAGTGACGTCACTCTAAGAAAAAAAAAAGCGGGCAGGAAGGAATCTTCTATTTGTATGGAGATTGAATGTGACGCATCGCTCGTTTTTACCTGTCATTCCTCTTCTATAGTTTTTCTCCTCAAACAAAAGTATTATTATTATTATTACTGAGAGCTTGTGAAGAACTCAGCTGATTATGTATTACCAGTAACATCATATCGAACCACTGCGTTCAGTATGTTTCCACCGAAAATCGAAGCCGTGAACTCTGAATTACAAGGCGACACGCTGTAAAATCGCCTGGGACATTCTAAAAATGCAAGTGATCCTCTAAAGCTACCTATATAAAATTGCCATGCAAAGTCATTTTTTTTTTTTTAATGTGACAAAATATTTAAGTATGTCTGGATATTGTTATATTTAAAAACATATAAAACAAGCCAAATACAGTATGCGCTCTTTGGTTCTCCACATTCTCTTTAGGCGCTCTTCGGTCCGGCACTGATTGAGTAGACGTCAGTCAGGGTCCACAAAACAAATTTTACAAATATCAAAACTGAAAACACGAATCACAAACGTATCATCACGTAACTTTATTTATTGAACGTAATCTTTTTTTTCTAAATATAATGTATTATTAATATGGTGTAGTAAAAAGTAATCCATTATTTTGCCAATAGATGGCTTCAGTGATCTGTAGCTCGCGTTGTATAAGTCCGATCGGGTTCAAACGATGAGATTGCGTACTACAAACACTGTTCAGATAGTTGTGATGAGTTGACTCAGTGTTCTGTGAGCGCGCGTCAAAATAGACACTAGCAAAGAGAAAATACGCTATATTTTACAGTTTTTCTTCGATAAAGGCGAAAACGGCTGCAAATGTGAATAGTGTTTATGGTCCTGATACTGTAACAGCCAATCACGCGCAATTTTGGTTTCGTCGATTCCGTTCCGGTAATTTTGACGTCAAAGATGTACCACGCACTGGAAGGCCAAGTGTCGAAAATGTCGATAAAATCATGGACATTGTCGCGTCCGACCGTCATGTAAGCACTGTTTCGATTGCCCAAGAGCTAAACATTGCACAAAAAACCGTGTGGAACCATTTGCATAAGGCTGGATACACAAAGAAGCTTGATGTATGGGTGCCACACGAGTTAACGCAAAAAAAAAACCTCATGGACCGAATTTCCATCTGCGAATCGCTTCTGAATCGCAACAAAAGCGACCCATTTCTGAAGCGGTTGGTGACTGGTGATGAAAAGTGGATCACTTACGACAACGTCACGCGCAAACGGTCGTGGTCGAAGCGCGGTGCGCCGGCGCAAACAGTGCCCAAGCCAGGATTGACGGCCAGGAAGGTTTTTCTGTGTGTTTGGTGGGATTGGCAGGGAATTATCTACTATGAACTGCTCCCCTACGACCAAACCCTTAACTCGGAACTATACTATCAACAATTGGACCATCTGAAGGCAGCAATCGCCCAGAAGCGCCCAGCTTTGGCCAATGGGAGAGGCATTGTGTTCCACCAGGACAACGCCAGGCCACACACATCGATAGTGACTCGCCAGAAGCTCCGGGAGCTTGGTTGGGAGGTTCTTATGCATCCACCTTATAGTCCGGACCTGGCACCGAGTGATTACCATCTGTTCCTGTCCATGGCGAACACGTTTGCTGGTGAAAAATTCGCTTCAAGAGAGGCTTGTGAACATCGACTGTCTCAATTTTTTGCCAATAGGGACAAGGGCTTCTATGAGAGAGGCATCATGATATTACCTTCCAAATGGCAACACGTTATCGAACAAAACGGCGCATATGTGACCTAAATCGGATCATTATAACTATGGTAAGTCAAGCCTTCAATGCCATGCAAAAATAATGGATTACTTTTTACTACACCAGATATAATCTATATAATAATCTATTATTATACAATCATAATATAACCTATTATGAATATAACATATATCACGAAATTATTGTAAAAGTACAAATAAGTCAATCTATTCTAAAGTAATAATTTTCGGGTCCTCATATATTCGCACTTCATTTTTTTTTTAATTTTTAAAAGTACTGAAGAATCCAAAATAATACTAAAATTTTGAAAAGCTAATGTTTACTAACATCTATTAAAAATTAATTGAACCAGATTTTTGAAGAGTCGAAATATTTGAAGGTCCGTAAAATAAGATGGCAAAGCCCAGACCTTCAAATTTCTCTTCAGTAGTAAGCATCTTCAAATTATGGATAAATTTATTTGATAAATATTCTTAAGCATTATTTAGGCTGCTTTCCAAAAATTATTGTTCTCATTTTTCTGTTATTTTTTTTAAAATATATTTTAAATTAGGTTTCTGCTTACTAAGTCCTTTTGAAGTTGGGTGCCTTTCTTCTTGGCTTGTTAAGCGTTCTGGTGTTACTTCCTTCGTAAGTAATATTTTTGCAGCTCCCCAAACTCACAAAGTCATGAAAAACGAAGGATTTCAAAATCGGTGAAAGCCAATTGAGAAATAGGAATTCTGTAAGTAAGATCTGTTGTTCAAAACCTTTCTGGAAAAACGCAAACGATCCTAACAATAAAACAATAGTAGGAAACATGTTAGGTATGTTTAAAAAAGTTTCCATTGCAATATAAGCGCCAGTTTCTGCTGAGCCGTTGGAGTTCTTTCAAAAAGATCTGGGTGACATCAACGAGGAACAAGAACAAATACGTCAGCAAAATATAAAGAATAAAATTAAAAAAAAAATGTAATGACTGTGTTCCATGTTTATAGAAAAAGTCATTTCTATGCATTTTCATTTTATATAAAAGTTTCAGTGACCGTAAAAATGCCGTATATTGTTATCTGACGTAACACCACTAATGTTAATGAGATACCCGTTAGAGAATGTTTTAAAACTCAGTACATTTTAAAGCTAGTCATCTGTAAAGTCATAAGCTAATGATCCCCGTTTGTTTTGTGTCGTGGGAACCTCTGACAGATGAAATTTCTGCAGATCCTCACCAACAATTTGATTGTAGGTCTCGTAATTTAAGAGTTATAAAGCTAACTTCTGTTTTGAAATAATCAAGCAAAAACAATGCACGCTGCTCACCATACAGCATTTTTAGAATATCAGTTGACCATGATTGATTTCGCCTAAATCTCTTTCTTCGACATGAAATCTTCCATGTAAATTATCTTTTAATGTTTATTCAGATATTTTCTTTCTACAAATGTCGACATGCAACACATACTTGCCCTTTTAAGTGTGTCTGAGTTATTGAAAGCCTTCGAAGTTTGGTAGTGTCATACCATCTCTCTCTCTATCTCTTCATGACTTCAAGTAGTCTCATAACCATTAATCACACGGCATTAATAACAATGAATCTAACACACCAGACAGTAAGACTTATTGAAAGAGGTTGGGACATGTTACTGTCCGATGATACGAATAAGTCACTGCTATCAAATTTATACTGTCTTCTGAGTTCAGATTCCATTTCACTAATTTGATTATTTCAGTTTTATTTTATTTTACTTTTGGAATGTAAAGTTCGTCCTTTATTTCACATCCATCAAGCTAGGAACCACAGAGGCAATGAGGTTCCGGGGAAGTATCTAGGAGGTGCCTGGGAATTTCCCCCCTCTTCAATTACCACACTGTATGAGAACCAAGATTATATTTATAGCATCAACAAACAAAAATAATAACTTCAAACTTATTAATAAAGACAACACAGAATCATACAGTCGAAACTACTAATCAGTCTGAGGAACTGTTATTAACACGATCATCATTATACAGACAATACAATAAAGCTCCGAGGACCGTATCTTGCCTCCCGATAATTTGAGATTGCTTCCACCCATCCGCTATTCTATATTTACAACAAATATGTGAAAAGAAAAAAAAGATATACACTGTATACTGTACTGTATTAATTATTCTTTGGTATTCCCGTTAAAACTGTATTGACATTCGATAATCCGGCAAATTCGCTAATCAGCAAATTTGGCCATGGGCCCGAACGTGCCGGATGAAAGAGCGACCACTGTACTCATTTTGGAACAGCCATTATTATGTAAAATACTAACGCTATAATGCTTGGCAGGTCATTTCTTGAATTCAATATTTACAAGCTTAACAACATTGCGTGCAGTATTCCATATTAGAACTGCGATCTTTCTCAAAATTCTGTACAGAGAAATGCTTCCTTCTCATTTTCCTGTTGATTCTGAATGTGTTTGTGAGAGAGATTGCAATGCATGGATTTCGGAATGCTGGTGTCAAGAAGCAAATCCAGTTGAAATTTCAATCACGATTTGCATATCAAGGGTGGGGGCCGGTCATCGGCAGTCTCGCAGCGGAGTCACGTCACTGACCACGCGTCGCCTTGCGGTTCTCCACCAGCAGACAGGTTGACAGCATTATCGTCCGTGGGAGGGGAAAGGAATTCACTAGAATATAGTAAATAGCAGGCAGATGCAGTGGAAGTGATGTGGATGCGGGTCAGGCGAGGGAGCGAGATGTCGGTTGTGCTGCACAGCCTGTCGAACAGCCGTGAAATGGCAGGAGGCGTGAAACGACAGTGTGGAGCTTCCCTGGTTGTCCGTGGTCAGCATCGTAAAAAAGCTACATAACGGTAACCGCATAAGTATCGGAGCAAAGCGATTGTTGCTTTTTTAAACCTCAGTATAATTAATATTTAACAGAACAGAAATTGTAAAATAAGTTTATGTCACATAAAAGCAATAATTTTATCAGGAAAAATACGACTGAGATGTAATTTATATAGATTTACAAAGAAAAGCCTACTTTTCCTGACAAAAGTATTGGAATATCGTCAATCCAAGTAATGCAACACATTGGTAAGATCACGGGCGAGAAGAAATCAGAATCAGTGACCAAGTTTCTCTTTAAATCCGTTTAAGGCTCAATCCAAGTGGATTTTCCCGCCTTTTTAGTTTTACGTTAATTATTCAAATTTCAGTACAGGAAAACAGAAATTAACTTTCACAGACCAAAGTTCGTTTCGTCCTTCAATAATAAGTACAATTAGTTTTAATAAAATATTAACAGTAAACTTAGGATTGTGTGCAGACACTTTTGAAACAGAAAAATGTCCCCAAAGTGTCCGCACACAATCTTGCAGTTTTACTACTAGGATTTAATTAAAACTATTTGTACTCGTTGAAAAGCGAACCGAACTTTGGTCCGTGAAAGTTAATTTCTGTTTTCCTGTACTGAAATTTGAATAATTAACGCAAAACTAAAAAGGCGGGAAAATCCACTTGGATTGAGCCTTAACCTCTGCGGAGTTGTAACGGAATGCTAAAGTCTAAAATGTAAAATAAATAAATGGGATGAATTCTATTGTTTACGGCATTTTCTTTCTTCATTGTATTTTATTGCTTCCTTTCTGTTGAGCTATCGCACTGCATAATTCTCTCACCACGTAGAATGTACAACATTTGTCAGTGTGCAACTCCTTACACTTGTTCTCGTCTTTTGATGTTTGTTTCGTCTTTCCTTTGACTCTGAGGTGGCCGAGAGGTTCATACACTCCCTTTCTGTGCACGTGGTCATGGGTTCAATTCCCGTCGGGGTCTATTGAACGGAGTGGTTCAGAACCCACTGTACTAAAAAAAACTGTAGGTCCCACCCTTAGAAGCTCGTGTAGGGTGTTAGTAACAATTAATCTTCTTGTTTCATATTATGTATTGAACGACTTCAACACCGTTATTGGTAGCCTACTCCCGACGAATTCACTTTGATAAAGAACTCCACTGTTGGCTACAAGTTGCGTGATCACCTGCCTGCTAGTTTTTTTGAATTGGTTACTTGTGTATATCGCGCATCCAGCGCCAGACTTATGATTCTGTTAGTTAGTATATGACTATGTTGGGTCGTGGTAATGCAGAAATCAGTCAGGATGGTCGGCCTTTGCATAGAACCTCAAGACCTTCCGAATGCGAGTATAAATGCTGCTCTCTCAGACATCTCGATCGTTTTTTTAGAGGGAGGGGGGGGGGGGGGGGCAGATATCGGAGAAATCTAACAACCGTACACGTGCCTACTTATAAGATTATGTTGCGTATGTTATACTAGGAACTACCAGAATCCTGCTTTTATTACCAATATTGTCATTGTAGACGATCCGTGTAGATAACGCTTCGTTGGGTAATTCTGGTAGGAATTTTAAGTTTTGCACCATCTCCCACCACTACCAGTGGAGACTTGCAATTTTCAAAGGGAGATAGATGTGTTGTTACTTTTGCAACTTCCCGAGCATTACTTCATCCTTCTTGCTCTGCTTTGATCCCAATCGCGCGGCGTCGTGTGTTCGTGACATCACCCGAGGAGGCCCTTAATCGCTTCTGAGTCCACTTCACAAACTCTTGTGTCAACGCAGCGAGATTACTTTCGGTTTCGCTTTTGATGTCTCGCAAAACTCAGGAATTTACGGCAACCATCAAAGGCGCTGTAGGGAAATTGCATTCTTTGAGGGACGAAGAAAACGGATCGACCTGAGTGCAAATAGTATCACTCTTGTAAATGTACATAAAATGGCGCAACACCACTCAGCGTGGTAAGTTAATAATTAATAGAGAAGAAGCAAGGATACTTAATTCACTGACACTAAAGACACGGTGTAATAAATGGGAGAAAATGGGATTCAAGTGTTATGGTGGCGATCCTAAGTTTCTCCATTATTTTACTCAGTCCTAGGCAAATACCGGAATGGTACCTTGAATATAGGAACTACGCTACCCACACCACAGATAAGTTTTTTTATTATTATTGTTATGTTTCAAATAACCCTTTTGTTCAATAAGGATCGATCCATTTTTAAAATATTTTCTGAATCACATAGTCTGTATTTCTTAAATATATTTTCAAAACCTGTTAATGTTTTCGATGTAGCAATATGCCAGGTAATATAGATTGTATGATTCTCAAAATATTTTCATGTATGTTTTTAAACTGTATCCTTAGTGAACATATAAATTACTTTTAACGTTATTTTGAAAATATGTTTTTGCTGTGTGGGGTTTCTTCCTCATTTCTTTTTCCACGGTAATGGAAAGTTTTGGAAACGGGAAGACTTGACGGCCTATAAGGCGCTGTGAAGGACAAGAATCTAATAGTAGAATCATTGGATTAAAATTTGGAGACGTAGTCATGACTACAATTGTTGACGTTGATGGAACGTTGCATGTGTCACAGAGAACAAGCTTGTTCGTTCTTAGAGGGATACTAGTAACTATAGTTGGTAGTGTAATGTAACCAGACCTGGCACATTTGATGATCAATACTGTCTAGCGTCACGTCCTGTTCATTTTGTGCCTAACAAGTGTAAGTGATGTGTACAAGGAGTGTAAAACCGACTTCCATTTCCTTCTTAACACTTCAGCCATTATTCGTTCCTTTGTACTCAGCTGACAATTAGGCCTACGTCTCGTTAAATTTCTCTGCTTGTTCATTTCAGAACCAGTGAATCCATTACATTGTAGAAAAGCAACCTTATTACTAGTTGGGTGCGCGATGTTAATCAATTGTATATTCAATTATTTTTTTTATTTATGGCCTTTAAGCATCTAAGGCTCAGATCGAGATGGGGGAGGGGAACGGATTCGGGAAGGTACCGTCAACGGGGGTGAAGTCGATCAATATTTTTAATTTTTCTGTTATTTGGCCTAAAAATCGGTGTCGAAGTGAAACGAAAAATAATACCAGTAATCCTTTATGATTCCACATTCAAACACATAGAGAAGAAAAAAATTAATTATTATTGCATTAGAGCTATACTAACATACAAAGTGATCGACTTCACCCCATCTAGTGGGGTGAAGTCGATCACCAATTTATTCTCAGTGAAAATACAACTTTATCTAGATAATGGAGTAAAGACGATCAGAAACTTCAATGTTTTAAATGTATAAGTGAACGTGTGTGGTTTCTACCATCAAACTATATTCACACAAAGGACAGCAGCAACTATTTTTATTACAATTTCACGATACAAAGCATTATACATGTATTTCAAAATCCGAGCATACAAACATACTACCAGTGATCACTAAATGTCAGAGAAATCAATATTCAAAAAACATAACGACCTCGACCTTTGTCTTTGCTTTGCAGTTCACTTACAATTTGTGTAAAATGCGTCATTTAATTATAAGGAACATCCAAAGGGACAAATTAAATTTGTTTAAAACAACTCTTTTTCTGTAAATAATTTATTTCAAATTCGCTGTTAACAATTGCAATAACTTGGCTAATATAATTCCTATTCCTTTTACCAGTGGACACAAGAACAAATTTACCAGAACGAAAAGAACTTCCATCATTCATATCAACCCACCCCTCTTCAACATTGGCAGTACTAGGTCCATCTACCAATGCACCATCGTTAAAATCAATGAAATCAGTCATAACAACACCCTAGCTAGGAGTAATGACAAGGTGGTTTTCTCTTCGGTGCCATTTGTCAACGCTTATGGTTGTCTCCTTTCTTGTGTTCTTTACATCCAATGCTTCACTTCAATGATGTTGTAAATCGCCACGGTCCATGTGGGTAGCAGGAAGTTTTTCAACACATCATCTCGATTTAGGGCAGCAATCACGCCTGCTCTGAATCCTGCACTATATTCAATTCAAGTGGGATACAGATTGCTTCGTATACAACATATAGTGGCAACACACGACCATCAGCTGTAGCTGCAATCATTCCACTGACACTTGTTTTAGATGAATCCATGATTCTTTCAGCATGTTTCATTCCTCGCTTGTCAGTTGCCTTTGTTTGTCCTGGATCGTCTGTACAATTAGTTTCGTCAAAGTTGATGATGTTACTGAGAGACAAACCTTCAAAGCATTTCTTCAAGTTGCCAAAATACTGTATAAAAAGATCCCTGCTGAATGCTGCTCCATTTCTCTTAGTATTCTGAACTAGTCTTTCTGTTAGTCTCTTATTTCTCGCCATAAAACTTAAGAACCAGTCTCTTCCAGGTTTGTTGTTTGTAAAGCGTTTTTAATTATTTCAAGCACGGTTCAAATACCCTTGCACAACATTTCTTGCATCATTGCGTTTCAAAGGAAACTTACACTCTGCACACTTTGTCAACCCATAAAGTAAGCACTCTTCATCTTAGAATTTGACACAGGCTGCGCCTATAAGATTTCCTGTTCTCCACCCACTCATTCAAAGTTGGAAAAGGTCATATAAGGCACACCGTACGATTCAGATGTTTTCCTTATACGCATTGCCTTTCTGCACTTCTCTAACGGCTTTCAGAAGATATACTGAGTTCCAGTTTCTTTTTCCCTCAGCACTAATCTTCTTTTTATAAGTTCTTGGTATGATCGACTTCACCCCACATTTTTCCAAACTTTACGTTTTATGGCGTTAACCATACAGAACATGCGCTATATCTTTCGTCAAAAGCAATACAATGTCTCAGACCTGATACCTATCTATTAATTGTCCTAAAACTAAAGTGCGAATTATCGAATATGCTAATCAAACGTTTTAAATCCACATTTATGAACACGCATCAAAATGTTACTTCTATTTTTCATAAACTATCAACCTACAATCGCTTTACAAATTATCCACCACACACGGGTAATGTTTCTCTTCCTCTGTCCTTCAAAGATATTAACGTACTAGCAATTTTTCGTGTAACCACTAAATGGTAGAAGCGCAAAATCACAGTAAAGTAGTTATGATCGACTTCACCCCACCTGATCGTCTTCACCCCCGTTGACGGTACCGACCAGGGTCTTTGTTGGAGGTGCCATACCGGCATTTGCCTGGTATGACTGAGGAAAAAATCTTGGAAAAACCTCAGGATGGTGAGCCTCTGGAATCGAATTTACGACCTCCCGAATGCTACGCCAACGCTCTACCACTGAGCTACGGCAGCTTAGTAATGTATACTCAAGTATATCAATATGTAGTAATTGTAATGAAACATGTCCTGTGAATACCTTTTGGTTGAACTTTTAGTAGTACAAGATTAAAATCTCTGCTGTTCATAGAGATAAGCATAAAAGAGTTACAAAGTTGAAAGTCAATCCAGCCTAAGAACCAATAGATAATTCCTTCGACACATTCATAGAACACACAGAGTGCTGAACTTGCAGATCGTGGGTGTCCTTCGATCGCTTGAGTGCTTACTCAGCTCTCTCGCCTCTGTACAGAACTGAGGAGATAATGGAAAGAGCGCATTTAATGTTCCTAATTCATGGGATATTTTTTCTTAGCAAACCTTTTAAATTTATTTTGTGGTGAGGAAGTATTTGAAGGAGCGTGTGAAATAAGATCTAAATGTCGTTAGCTGATAAGGTGTCGTCGTCATCTACTCATTTAGTTGAGAGGAGTCTTTCTTTGGAGGCGAAATAACGTTAAATTTACAAGTTCATTTTAAATTCATTATTTTTTTATTATTTCATCTATACCAATATGTCACAAAATCACGTCACTTTAATGTTTCAACAGGCCATAGTGACATGTAAATCTCAACATAACATGTGTGTAAATTGTCAGAGATACAGTACTAAGAATGCAATTAGCTTTTGTGATAAGTTAGTTAGTTCATGCAGACTGGTAACTCCAATCTTATGGTTTCTAGACCAGGTGATGGTCGTTATCTGGGAAGCTAGTTTAGATGAAGTTAGTACACTTTCCTGATTCTTATTTTTTTTAGCTTCTGATGATTATCATACAATATTTTTTTTATTTATGGCCTTTAGGCATCTAAGACTCAGGCCGGGATAAGGGAAAGGAAATAATTCGGGAAGGTGTCGGACAGAGCCTATGTTGAAGGTGCCATACCGGCATTTGCCTCCCGTGTCTAAGGAAAACTCTGGAAAAAAGACCTGTGTCAGGATGGTCGGCCGCTGGGATGGAAGTGACGACCTCCCGAATGCTACGCCAACGTTCTACCACTAGTAGCGTCTAAGGGAAGCACATGTTTCCAAGGCCAGGCCCACTCTCGCGCAGACGCAGAACTCCTTGAAAGGAGCGGATCTCCTTCAACTATTAGTACCGCATTTTTTTTTTTTTTTTCAGAAGTATTCGTATGAATAGAACTCATGTGGAAACACTTTCGGTATGAATAGCCCACTCTCGTGTTAGTGGAACTATAAGTAACAGCGAGAAACGCTCAACCCAACATCTCCAGTTTGGTCTTGTAGTTAAGGTGTTGGGAAGTTGGTCCGAAGGTCCCGGGTTCGAATCCTGGCATCGGTTTTTTACATATTTTTTTAAAAAGAAAATTGAAGTGTTTTCGTTTTTTATGTAAATAGGCTACACAAAAGGAAATTTAATAAAAGTTGTGATTTATAATTTTAAAATAGGCCACTTTCGCTCGGGGGGCACGATAGGTCCGAAGGGAGCTGAACGCGGCGGGGGGGGGGCGCAGTCCCCGGTTAGCGGTAGGCATACGCAAAAGTTCTGTGCCGTACCGGAGGTGTTTCCAAGTGGGTTGTTCTGAGAGAAGAGCCGGTGCGAATGGTTCTGAAAAAAATCTTGCATTAGTACCACCGACAAGCGTTCATTCCGCAAGTCGCAGCTTGACCTGGTGGTCAACGTATCGGGAAGCTGATCCAGAGCTCCCGGGATCTGATCCTGGCGTCATTACTTTTGCATTTTCTTTTTTCAAGAAAATAACTTTTTTATGTATATACGCATTAGGAAATTAAAAAAAAAAAAAAAGTGGTGACCAAGGGTACTTGGAGGTTAGGTAAGTCAGGTTTTGTGCTTCTTTTTTTTATTGCAAACGCGACTTGCACAGAGACATTGTTTCCACGTGCGCTCGCCTTAGACGCGAGTCTACCACTGAGCTACGGCGGCTCGGTAATTATAATACTAGAAAACGTACTATACATTATGTTTAATTGACTTACGGCCTCTATCGAAGATAATTCTAATATAAACTTCTATTTCATACGCTTTGTTTTGTTTTTTTACCAGGCTATTGCTAATTGCATCCAGCATAACGTCAGTTTGACGTAGGCTACACAACACTTTTATTAGAATAACCTGCAGGTCGTAGTATTGCTTCCAGCGCAGCTCATCTAACGCTTTTGACAAATATAATTTGAAAACAGGAAACTAAATTTTCTTGATAATACTTACTTACAACCCTGCTTAAAATGAAGAGCCTAGTGAATGTATGAAAGTGGATGTCGGATTCACTGTCCTTAAATTTCGCTATTGAAATATAAAAAATATAAATTTAGAAGTTGGCGACGGTATAATAAGTATAAAAGATCCCAGTGACGTTCATTTCAGCCAGATATATAAACTAGTTTGTATAGTGATAGTGCACGGATTATTCGCTTTCTGAAACTCCGCCGCGTTTTTTAAATTCTGAATTCCCTTCAGCGTAGAAAGCTTCATCGTCACTGATATCCATGTTTCGAAATTTCTACCACTAAATTTCTTGCTGATCTAGAAAGAGGGACTAAAAAATAATTAGATTAGAACCTTCAGTACTTCAATGCCTTCTAATGAGACGCACCAACTGAAAGCTAGCTGGAATGATTGCGTGTCTTGACATACTTCTTGTGTTTTCAGCGTTGAGAAGAGTTTTGCGTGAAAAGAGAAGACTGGCATTTGAAGCGAAGGTTTAGCATTGAAAGAGAAGTTTCGCTTGCAGTCGCTAATTGCGAGCCAAGTAGACGAGAGGAGTTCATAATAGGACTGCATAGCAACCACCTTTCCCTTCACGTCTCAGCTTTTTTTTTTTTTTTTTCATAACGATTTCTGTTTTCAAAAAGTCTAAGGCAACGTTATTTCGAAAGTTATTTTTACAAACGTATGATAAATATAGAACCTTTGAAACAATCAACTAATAAAACAGATCGTTAGAAATTCCAATGAAGTAGTTTGCAAGAGATTCACGTTAGCAAAGTAATGCTAATAAATAAATAGACGAACTCGCCGATTTTAATACAAATGAATATTATATTTCCCGGATTTTCGACCATTATTCAACCGTAGGTAGAATAAACAAACTAAAACCGAACTTTCATAGCTGTTCATTACATCACTAATGGAGTCCTTTGACATGGAATCAGTTGGGAACGCAATTTCACAATTGGGGGAAGGGGGGGGGGGTATTCAGATACACATAAGCACGACGTTGTTCCAAAATTAATGAGGGGCATTATCCTCAACTTCACAGCAGCAGATGCGCCAATTGTTAACAAACCAAACTACAGTTACTCGTCGTTTCTGTATTTGGTTGGATAGACCATAGCAACGAGAAAACCAACAGCATGAGAATGAATTGTTTATGAATAGTGTCGTCAGTAGTGCATGTTGGAAGCGTTTTCTTTTCTTGACATCCGCGAGTAGCAATCCTAACTATTATGTTGACCATATAAACACCTTCCTCAAAAAGCAGTCAGCCATTGGTATACTTCTTTCTCATTGCTAGAACATTGATTTCGCATTCAGGAGGTCGTGGATTCGCTACCAGCTGCCGATCATCCCAACAGGTTTTTCCGTGTTTCTCCTTAGTCATACCACCCAAACGCTGGGACGGTACCGTCAACGTAGGCCCTGCCCGACTCCTTCCCGCATCTATTTCATTGCCTTATACTAGCCTGAGCTCAAGCTAAAGACTTAATAAATTCATAGTAAAAAAACTTCGATCACAAGCTATATTCGAAGTCATGTAGTTAACATGTGCTTCAGAATTTTTCCATGGCGACCCAATTGAGAGTGTAGTCCTAACACTTGTTCATATATAGCGGGGTTAGATTAAAATAACTTATTTCAGTAGTATCTCTTAGATGTCCTTCCCATCATGGTATTAACACATTGTTGCGATCTCACTATTCAAAAACAATGTAGACTTAACACCAAGTGTCATTTCGCTAAAAATACTGGAACAATTCGCGGAACTCGCGTAAATCAGCCGCTGCGTACACATTGGAAATATATACTATTTATTGTTTGTAAACATGCGGAATGTAGATTGAAGAATTCTCGAATTCTCATTTTGAAACAATTTTACAAACATAGTAAGAGTTAAATAATGATAACCGAAGTCAGGTGTTCTCTATACACTCACTCACACACACACTCTCTCTCTCCCTCTCTCTCTTTCTTTCTGTCTGTCTGTCTTTCATTCTTTCTGTCTGTCTTTCATTCTTTCTTTCTTAAATCAAGAATTCAAAACATGGAAATCAAAAGAAGGATAAATTTCCCAGATGATGCGGTTAAATTAAAGCATTGAAATATGTTGAGTTGAACAAAATATTTGTGAGTTTAATAGATCTCATTATAGACTACACAGGAAAATCAAAGAATAATTGACAACCTTAACTTTCTTAATTTTGCTGACTGTGAGAAAAATGCATTATCCACTTTAGTTTGACCTTGACCATTATTTCGTAGATTAAAGATTAACATTTAAAAAAAAAATGTTCAAAATTAACTCGTTATTTAGCTGCCAACAAGTTTCTTGTCGAAAGGACATGGAATTGGGAAACAGTAAATATTAGACTTTTCAAACATGTTAATTTTCGAAATTGTTGTTACAACTATTAGAAATTGAATAATCAAAGACAAAACGGCTGTCATCTTGTTCAAAATCGGCAGTAGCCACAAGGATGCATCAATTTATTATTGTTATCTAATTGCATATTTTTTAGTGTCATATCCTTGTCGGAAGATGGTGGATGGTGGTCAAGACATCAATCCGTGGGAAATACCTAATTGAATAATTTGTGTCAGTTTGTTGCTGTTCTTAAAATTAGCCTAATAATTTAAGTACTAATATTTTCAAATTCATGGAATTGCTTTATTGATTAAGAAGGATGGAAACAAAAGTTGGGTTTGTTTATCCCGTAAGATTGTCGAAACTGTTCCATAGTATGTAAGCTCAGAAGTTGAGAGGTCGGGACCGTTGACGGGCACGATGCATTAATAAAAAGGCTGGCTTATTAGCATACTTTTCACATCGGAACTATAACTGCTTCATATACTTCCGAATTCTAGAAACACACTCTTATCCGTCGTACAAAGACTGTAGCAATATATAGAAAACAACTCAGTAATAAAACATGCTAATAAATGCTCTGAAAGATCAAGCCGGTAATTATCCATATGCACAGATCCGAAATCTTACTCTCCATCCTAAGATAGAAGAGGATTTCTCTTGAGTTATATTTTCCTGAAAAGCGGAAATCATCTGCAAAATGGTAAAAACCGAAAATTCCCGGAAAACGATGAACTGAAAAAAGAAACGGGAAAACTTTTCGAAAAAGCGGAAGCGGAAAATTTTCCGGACAAATAGAAAAAAAAAATCCGGAAATGGCCATCCCTAATTTCGGTCACCGAGCGACTCGGCGTTGTAAGTGGAGGGGCTAGAACGACGTCGTCCTGGCCCCCCACAAAGGGCTACCTTCAATTCAGAAGCGGTTTGCAGAACAAATCAAGATACTGCAGAACAAATAAGCACAAACGAATGGAATAATTTGTTTTTTAATATCTCTTGGTGTGTGTGGGGGGCGGGGGGAAGGCCGACACACATCCAGTTAACTACATGCTGATGACACATTTTTAATCATATTGGTTGTGAATGGATATGAATGAAAGCTGCTTCATATTATTTCACCATACTCGTTTTAATAATAAATGCTCAGCTATAAACCATGTCGGTGTAACTGGAATGTTTGGGAATGGGAACACTATCAAAGAAGAGTTTTCACACATTAAATATAATAAACTGGCGATTCTCATGTTAAGGATAGCAAATAGAATCTAATTTATTTAAATTATAATAAAATATTTTTTTGTCGAATGCTGAGTACAGGGCTCCTACTGACTCAGAAAAACTTACAAATGCCAGAATTTTATTTAAAATATTGGAAGTACCATTCAGTTTCAAGACCTCGGTCCTCCAGAAGAGCGAGAGCGAGGGGGCAATGGATGAGAGCCAGACCTGAGCAAGAAGCTGAGGTCAATGGCAAATCCATGCTGGATGGTGAGGACAAAATTGGGACCAGATGGTGAGGTTTGGTTGACGGCAGGCCAAAAATTGGGACCGGATGGTGAGGTTTGGTTGACGGCAGGCCAAAATATACATCTGTTTTAAATTTTTTAGCTACAGAGCTGGTATAACATATAAAATGGAAATGTACCCCAAAGAGAATGAATCGCCGTGACTCAGACGGTAGCGCGTCTGACTACGAATCGGGCCCGGGTTAAAATCCCGGCCAGGACACTGGAGAATTTTTCTCGCAGTGTTCTCATGCCTGGCGCTCTGAGGTGCACTCAGCCTCCTATCAGATTGAGTACCAGAGTGTCCTTGGTATTCCTGGGCGCCTTGGGAAGGTAAAGGCGGTCGAGCGTAGGACTGACCACCCCGACCTCCCTTCGTACCATAGGTCAAGAAAATGTGGAGCACTACCTCCACATCGCCCATGCACCGTTCATGGCGCGTGCGTATCGCACAGGGGATAGATTTACCTTTTTTTACCCCAAAGAGATGCCATGGCTAGCCAGTTAGGGAACATATTCTGGTAAAATGAATAGGAATGCTGTTAATTGGGATTTTAAAATGTGTACTGATGTAAAGAACAAACTGAAACATAAATTGCGTAAGAGAACTGTCACAATTACATCTCCAATCGTTATAAGTCAGGACGAAAATATATTGATGTACCGCTCCGCAGTATTGTTACCGTTGCGGCCCACGCTTTGAGATTGCTTCGTTCCTTTCGCAGAATGCCGTAGTTTTTTAATTTTAGGGGCAGTGTGGGTTGCTGGTTATCTTCCAGATTCGATTTCGCTATTTTGTCAAGTACAGCACAAAGGTTCCTCATCGCTCGATAAAAATTCAAGATTGATTTCATTTGCATTATGTTTAATTTTACTAAAATCATTCTAACCCTTTCATGATCTATCAGTCTCGAGTCATGGTTATTGATTATTTTTTTTTCATTAGTGCATCGAAGAAACATGAAAAATAATAAACAGCTTTTCTCCGTGAAAGAAAATTCCGGATGGAAATGGCGACAGAGATATTTCGTTTTGATTTTGGCATCGATTCAAATTCACTGAGTGCGCGGTTGCGTCTGCCGTAGAGGCGGAGATTCTTTCGTAAACCTGGCACACTTTCTGCTGTTTCTTCCTCTTTGGGTAGAGAAACGTTTCATAAAAGCAGGATTAGTCTTCAATTTACCAAACGCGTCTTCTTCGGCAATTACAATGATCGTGTCCAAACACTTAGGACATTAAAACAATTGTAGATTGTGTTCAGGATTAGAAGTAATTCTTCTATGCCTTTATTTTCAATTTCAGATGCATGCACGGCACTTTAAGTGAATAAACAAAGCTATACTTTTATATTCAACAGCAAATGTTGTTATTCGTGCCTACGGTATTTCAAAAATAATTTTCTCGTATGCTGACAAAATAGAAGTATCGCCTTGTAGTTTGCATGAAACTTTAAAGATCGTAATAAAATGTTCACTTTTATGTGTATTAAAAAGAAACCTGCACTCCATAAAACCTAGAAATAAAGAAATTCACATTTTCAAGGTAAAGGATGTTTTTCTGCAGTACGAACAGTTTGAACTGTGCTTTTTGGATCTCATGTCTTCTGTAGTGTCATATCTTCCTCCATAACTAATTCTAATCCCTGCACTATACTGAGAACAAATTACACTACCGTAATACGGAAATACATATACACTATGAACTACACCGACAAACTTCTGGAGTTGATTCCTGACGTCTAAACAAAACGGAAGTTGTTCTGACAAATTTTTCGAGATGTTCATAGTTTCAGAGCTGCCGAAAGCGTGGAAAAATGAACTTTACAGCTTCATCCCACATAGCAAAATGACGTCCCAGGGATATCTGACGGATCTCCTGGCAGGATGTTTAAGTCCCGTTTACATCCATGGGACGTATAGTTATAATTAATTCTTCGTATAACTATACGAAGGCATATCCTTCGTATAGTTATAATTAATTAAATAATAATAATAGTATGGTCGATTTAATTTATAGAAATTCCAGGTAGGTAATCCCGCACGGCTTTCCGGGGGACATCCAGGGGACCTCCATACGGGATGAACTGTTTGTATTGCCCACAGAGTTATCCCACGGACGTCCTTAGGACATCGCTATGGGAGCAGGACCATTCTGACGGTAATGGGATCTAAATGGGACGTCCCAGGGACGTCCACTGCTATGTGGGAGATTTCTAACACCACAAACACTGATTCGGGATCGTAGAGACTTTAAAGTTTAAACTTGCTCTGTTTGAAAATGCATACTTCAAAATCCTTCAATGTGCGCGCAATGGATTCCACAAAGGAAGTAGGGGATTCCAATATATTTCTGAAGTAGAGGTATAGGTCGAAATGAGCATCATTGCTTTTCTTGCCGACCCGACGTGCGGTGCCAAGTAGCTTTACACGAAATACTAAAAAAAAAAAAAAAGTCCGAGCAAGAGCTAAATTACCATTTTCAAGACATCACTGCTTACTTATTAATTGCCACATTAACATCAAATTACCACGTTTACTAGTAATAAGATTTTGTATAACACTACCAAACCTCAAGTCAAAGGGTTCATGGGGTGCTGAGTTTATAAGCCCCCAAAATAGGCTTTTTTCGTGTAATAACCACTCACTTACTCACTGACATAAATGTTTGACGCGTTCCCGACTAGCTAGAAATACAAAATTTGTACACATCCTTAGGGGGTTACTTGTAAACCTCAAGAAAAGTCCAAAATCTGGGCTAATATACCAATAAACCGCACCAACCCCCAAAAGTACCCCTTAAAATAAAGTGATCCGATATATAGTATGTTACATATCGTTGAAATTGTCTCAAGATGATCTTTTTAGAAACGAGTAGCAGCAACAGCTAACCTACCCCGTACTACCATCAACCCCCAAACCTACCCCTAAACAGAAAATTAAATTTAGAAAAAGCTATGATATCCGACTCCAAAACACTTCGTGTCAATAAGAAAGCCAAGTTTCCAAGCAGTACAAATAGAGAGATGTTTTATCGTATGGAAGTTTTGATATATAAAACTGGCCAAGTTCTTTCACAAGTCGTTCTCATATAAATTCAGCTAAGGTTTATGCAACAAATGAAATTTTCTTATACTGCTTATATGACTGGGATTGTTTCAAGAACTTGGCCAAATGGTCTGGAATTTAATCGAACAGTAAAGTGTTTTAAGTAGGTGCCGGTAGAATTACCAGAGAGTTGGCCAAGTTCTTGAAACAGTGCATTTGAGGTGCAATGATCTGTTTTTTTTTTACCTCACAGCCCTTAGGTAACCTTGAAGCCTGTGAAGCGATTTTCGTTCAAAGATCATACCACGTGCTCATCAGTCATCACAACCACTTCGTAGAGACCTGTTATTTGGCTTTCGAGACCAGAGTTCACTAACGTCGTACGTCAAGTAATTCCGTGATGCTAGGTCAACACTGAATCTGCCGCTCGCGAGAAAAGCGTGTTTATGAACTACACCGACGAACTTCAGGAGTTGATTTCCCACATCAAAACAGGACGACAGTTTCTCTGATAAATTTTCGAAATGTTCATAGTTTCAGAGCTACTGAAAGCGTGGAAAATTTAACACCACGTACAGTAGAGCTGAGGCGGCATGTGGTTACCATCAAAGACTTTAAACGTGCTCCATTGTAAAATGCATATTCCTAAATTGTGTTCAAGGGATTTCTCAAAGGTGATTCCAGAATTTCTCTGAAGCAGAGGCAGGTCGAAATGAACATGAATTAAACAACTTGCCGTGCGAGTAAAGATGACATACGTCATTACTTGCACCCAATTATATTCAATCTCTCAGATATGGAATTGTGCTTGAGATATCGAACTGGCACAGACGAATTATTGTTTCATGGTAGAAAGCCATCCAACTCATGTTCATTTTTATCTTCACTTTAGAGAATTTCTGGGAATCACCTTTCCTTTCAGGAATTCCATGCGCATTCATTGAACAATTTTTAAAATATGCATTTTTGGATAGTGCAGGTTTAAATTTAAAGTCTTTAACGGTACCATCCCGCATTAGTGCTACTCTTTGTGGTGTTACCGAGCGGCAGTGGCTCAGTGGTAGAGCGTTGGCTTAGCAGTCGGAAGGTACTGGCATCGATCGATCTTATTAGAGAAACTGTCGTCTTGTTTTGATGTTAGGAATCACCTTCCAAAGTTTGTCGGGGTAGTTCATAAACACGGTGTATCTAAAAAAAAATCAAGTTGTTAACGGTGTAGATCACCCCCGTCATCTTGGTCTGACCCTTCCATTGGTTTACATGGGAATCGTTTTTCTCGTCTTATGCCTGTCAGAAGTATAATATTCAAGTTCCACTCACAGGAAATTTGCCTTGATTATTATTTGGACTCTTGTAGAGTCTTAGTTGTGAAGTTTCTTAAGATATATGAGTATAATGTATTATTAATCGTTTACCATATAAATCACAATAGCTCAACGGGAAATTGTACCGTTCGTGTGTAAAATATTGCATTTCTATAAAACAGTATGAGTCAAAGAAAGCATGACGTAACACTAGGCGAAAAGAGAAAAAAATTACTCTGCTGAGAGGCATAAGACTAGTAAAACAATTCCCATGTAAATCAATGGAAAGGTCATACCAAGATGGCGGGGTTGATCTACAACGTTAATGGAACCAAACAGAGTAAATGCGTAAAATATTCGTTCGATCGAAATGAAAGTCTAGGTCATGAAATTAGTTAGATTTGGATATCTCATTCCGTTTCGTTAATTCTAAAGTTTGTAAGTGATTGTTTGAAATATTATATTTATCTCAAATCATGCTCGATAGATGTTCAAGTTTTTTATTTTCTCGGATGCGGAAGTTGCATCCATATTGTTTGTTCTCCACACTAGAACGAGAGATGCAACTATTTCGAATGGAGTCCACTACATTGAGCACATTTCCTCCAGAGAGATACATGGAATTCAGACAAACATGTACAGAATATAAAATGTACAAAGCTCTTTCTGTTATTTTAGCGGACATTTGTTCTTGTGCGACGTCTGGGTGGCGCAATCATTTCTGAGACTCGTTCCCACTGAACGTTCCTCCTGACTGCAGCTCCACGATCATTCTGGAAATACAGAATAAATAAAATAAATCCAGGCATTTAGGTTACAAGGCGGTACAATCTAGGTACCAGCGAAAGACTAATTAATTGTATTGCGATAAATACAAAATACGGATAGTGCTGAGAGTTTCTGACCTACTGAATATTTTTAATACATGTTTTACATAGATTTTCGTCGTACACAGTAAAAAATAGCTGTGTTAATTCAACGCAATGCGGTGTCCCAGCGTGACTACCACTTTTGTGTGTTAAATCAACACAACACACGGTGTTGATTTCGGTAGTGGGAGAAAAAAAAAGTTACGGTTCCAGCTAGATTTGAACATGGGTTGCTCAGTTAGAAGTCGAGCGTCTTACCGACTTCGCTATATCGTCAGGCGGAAAAAGCGCTAGGTTCAAACAATATAGAGGATAAAAAAATGTTGCTGAACCCCAAATACAAACAAAGTTACTCTCACGACTTATGCCATGATTTAATCACTGTTTCATTGGTCAATTAGGGATCAGAATTTCCATTTATTGAGAATATGTTCCATTTCTATGAAAGCAAGCGCAGCATTTGACATGTTACGATAAAAAAGCAGTAATGCTGCTGAAGTGTTTGGCTGTCGCCATCGTGCTTGCTTTCTTAGAAATAGAATATTCTCAATGAATGGGAATTCTGGTTCTCAATTGGCCAAAAGGAAGTGATTAAACCATGGGATAAGTCGTGCAAGTAACTTAGTTTGTTTTGGGGTTCAGCAACATATATTTGATCCCATATACAGCTTAAATCTATAATGTATTCGTTTAGTTCAAATGTTATTCACTGAATATCGTTTGCATTTAGTGCCTTTTCTGTCTGACGATTTAGCCAAGTCGGTAAGACGTTCGACTTCTAACTGAGCAACCCATGTTCAAATCTCACTGCGGCCGTAATTTTTTTTTCACAGTACGGAAATCAACACCGTGTGTTGTGTTGATTTAACACACAAAAGTGGTAGTCACGCTGGGACACCACATTGTGTTGAATTAACACAGTTATTTTTTAGAGTGTACATGGTTTGTATTAATAACTTGGCTTAGGAAAGGAAGTTATTTTCCATGTTAGATTTTTTTTTATCTGTGTAAGTCAGTTATTTAATCCAAAAAATGCTAGTGGTTAAGGCGTTGGGCCATTTGTGTAGCTGTCAAAGCTTCATTAAAGGGTTGATAGCAGAAACCGTACAAGTCCAATAAATTCACATTCAGAATGATAAGTGCAATCGACTTTGGGCGGCTTCTACCGACATAAGTTGTAAATGGGCCATTCCACGACAAATCATCCAACACTGGTTGCATTACTAGTTTAGAAAAATCTCATGTTTTGTACATGAGTTTCTAAACGTCTGAGGATATAAGAACCACTTTTGAAAAATATGTTCTCTGCTTTTTCTCCCGGGACGACTATGTTTCCAACATGGTGGATGTTTTTTTTTTTTTCCTCCCGTAGCCATTTACAAAAACCTGAATATCTCAAAAACTAAAAACGCTAGAAAGGTGAATCAAAAACCGTTGTGTAGCTCATGAACCGTTCTTTGCAGGTTTAGAAGCACCTTTTGTCAAAATGAATTCGTTTATTCTAAAACTTAAGGCTGAAAATGAGTAATGAATTGTAAAAAATGGATTTTGATTTATTCTTTTTAATGAGTTGCTTATGAGAGTGCAATTTTTTGACATGTTTAGACCTTCTAACTGGGCATCTACATAAAAAAGAAAAAGAAAACGGCGTTGAATCACAGTTTTTTCTTCTACGGGGATTCAAACATGCTGGACTCAAATATCTCAGATGGGTCCTTATGGAAAACTCTGAACTGTGGTGTCAAGGAAGCCTTTTATGTGCCCAACTCACAGTAAAAGTTACAAGTTTTTATTTCGAAGTGGTTTGGTCAGTACAGGCGTATTTTCTCCGTCATACCATTCAAATCTGAATATGGTATTATTCACTAACAAGCTTCGTTCTCGAAGTACCTGACATATATTGATTTAATATTGGACTAAATGCAGTGTTATGCTGGGCCCAGTGGATTGTACTAATTTTAGCGGTAATTGGCATAGTTATGAGTCATAAGGCTCGGATTATAATTTTTCATAAATCAAAAAATAATTTCTAAAAAAAGCGAAATATTTATTTATATTTTATTAAAAAAAACTGTTTTGCATAGTGTAACTGCTAGGCCTATGGAAGATTAAACATAAAAGATATATTGGCGCTAATGAAATGTCCGCCCCAGGTTCGTCAAGTCAAAAGGCTAAACAGTACTTACTCCATTACCTAGTGAATCAGAGTAGTAGCCATCTGGAACTACACACTGTTGCCATCGTTCAACCAACGATTGGATCCCGTGGCAAAATAAGTATGGAGTCTGCAGTGCGAAGAAATGCATGTTGTACTACTCGATAATAGGGAAGTGATCGAGATGCCGGAAGAGGCGGTAATTAGCGGGCGAGAAATCGGGGGAATACGGCGGGTGAGGAAAGATTTCATACTGGAACGATGGAAACCTGCACCGTTCTTTGCGCGATGTGTTGGCGAGCATTGTCATGTTGTCACGCCACGTCTGTTAACCATTTCTGGATGCTTGCAGACACGTTTGCCGTGCATTTCGTGGAATTCAGCCCTGTAACGATCTGTAGTGATAGTTTCACCTCGCCTGAGAAAGACATGATAGATCACTCCCACCATAGATAATTAACTGCAGTTCAGTTAGAGCCTTCCGTACCAAATCATAAATTTGTTTTACTATTTGTAACGTAGACGAACCAAACTTTACCTCAGATATTCTGCCAGGATTTTTTCACTTCCGGCAGGGGATTCAAGTCAGAGTGGAGTTTGGCAAGGTTTCTATCGATTGAACGGTGCTCACCCAGCATCGTGATGCAATTGGGAAGCTGCTGTGAATAAAAGACGGTGGCGATCACAGTTGAGAGCTTCGGCTCTCCTCTCCCAACACGTCTGACCAGTGGACCAACTCCTCCCTCCGCAAGAGGCCTCATTCTGTAGTGGATTGAATATGGCTATGAATTATTATTATATCTGGTGTAGTAAAAAGTAATCCATTATTTTTGCATGCCATTGAAGGCTTGACTTACCATAGTTAGAATGATCCGATTTAGGTCACATATGCGCCGTTTTGTCCGATAACGTGTTGCCATTTGGAAGGTAATATCATGGTGCCTCTCTCATAGAAGCCCTTGTCCCTACTGGCTAAAAATTGAGACAGTCGATGTTCACAAGCCTCTCTTGACGCGAATTTTGCACCAGCAAACGTGTTCGCCATGGACAGGAACAGATGATAATCACTCGGTGCCAGGTCCGGACTATAAGGTGGATGCATAAGAACCTCCCAACCAAGCTCCCGGAGCTTCTGGTGAGTCACTATCGATGTGTGTGGCCTGGCGTTGTCCTGGTGGAACACAATGCCTCTCCTATTGGCCAAAGCTGGCCGCTTCTGGGCGATTGCTGCCTTCAGACGGTCCAATTGTCGACAGTATAGTTCCGAGTTAAGGGTTTGGCCGTAGGGGAGCAGCTCATAGTAGATAATTCCCTGCCAATCCCACCAAACACACAGCAAAACCTTCCTGGCTTGGGCACCGTTTGCGCCGGCGCACCGCGCTTCGACCACGACCGTTTTCGCGTGACGTTGTCGTAAGTGATCCACTTTTCATCACCAGTCACCAACCGCTTCAAAAAGGGGTCGCTTTTGTTGCGATTCAGCAGCGATTTGCAGATGGAAATTCGGTCCATGAGTTTTTTTTTGCGTTAACTCGTGTGGCACCCATACATCAAGCTTCTTTTTGTATCCAGCCTTATGCAAATGGTTCCACACGGTTTTTTGTGCAATGTTTAGCTCTTGGGCAATCGAAACAGTGCTTACATGACGGTCGGACGCGAGAATGTCCATGATTTTTATCGACATTTTCGACACTTGGCCTTCCAGTGCGTGGTACATCTTTGACGTCAAAATTACCGGAACGGAATCGACGAAACCAAAATTGCGTGTGATTGGCTGTTACAGTATCAGGACCATAAACACTATTCACATTTGCAGCCGCCTGGCTTGCGTTTTCGCCTTTATCGAAGAAAAGCTGTAAAATATAGCGTATTTTCTCTTTGCTAGTGTCCATTTTGACGCGCGCTCACACAACACTGAGTCAACTCATCACAACTATCTGAACAGTGTTTGTAGTACGCAATCTCATAGTTTGAACGCCATCTCGTTGAACCCGATCGGACTTATACAACGCGAGCTATAGATCGCTGAAGCCATCTATTGGCAAAATAATGGATTACTTTTTACTACACCATATATTAGTTGGCCATGTGTGAATCGAGAATTGGAAGAACACTCGTTAGCAGTGCTCGAAGTGAGTTAGAAAAAGTAAGGGAACACTTGCAGAAGTGGGTTAGAAAAGGTAAGGGAACGCTTATACGTACTGGCGGCGATTGACTGTTGAAAGTAAAGGCAATGAGCTCCCAGGGGAATGGTAGGGGAACGGTAAATCCAAAATGAAAAATTCAGAGCACGTTGTGGCCCCTCGTTCCTTCCACTTCGAGCTCTGCTTGTTACTCCTTATTTGAGAATGCGGTTACCACCCATAGTATTTGAGAATGCGGTTACCACCCATACAATTAATTTTATCTTAGAGATGTCCGAGACTTTCCGATGTTCAGTTCAAGTCTTGCAATTTCCGGGGAGATATCTGTAGTGCAGCCCACAACTGATACAGAGGTGAAACCGGGTCACTTTTGGGAACTATAATGAACTGGGAATTTTTGGGTCGTATTTTTCGTATTCTGGGAGTAACATCTCCGGTCCCCGTCACCCCTGGAAGAAACACTGTTCAAACGCAAAGGAATAATTAAAAACTGCTTTAGTCACCGCGTCAGGCCAAGTCGCAAACATAGACCCAGTAATCCGTTTCACCTCTGCCCACGGATCATTTACGCTGGTTATGTTAGTTTAGACTTGAGTACAGCTTGCACCTTGCAGTTCAGTTCGAGCTTCCCTTACGTAAGAAATAGATTTAATATTTCTAACGTAAACTGACAACTTTACCTAACCTGAAATCAGTGATGTATAAACAAAGGCCCTCTTCGGAATCGTTGCAAATCAGTTAAGTCAATTTTTTATCCTTCCAGTGACTGCAATCCGGGTGGACTTTAGATAGCAAACTCCACCGCAACGTTAAAAATCATGAACGTTAGTTTAGGTTAGTTAAAGCTCAGTTAGATACTTTAAATAGCATTTAATTAGATTCAGTGATTGAATTCACTCGGATTCGGGTCCGAAATATCTGTTCAAGAGGAGCGATTTCTTCTCTGGTGAGTATGTAAAGTCTATTCCTTTAAAATGGACGGATTTAGGGAGCGGGTCCGTACTCCCCTCTCGAAATTCTCAGTTATGTATAATTTTAGTCTTAACTTTATCCATTTTGTACCATACGAATTTGCACCACCACCCCTTCGCCCTGGAAGCACGTGGTTCCTCCCGAAACCTAGTTCATGATACCAGCCTGCTCATTGTTTTTAATTCCGTGCGGTTCCGAGTAGAACACATAACGCATAAACTACTAAAGAAACATTTTGAGCAACAGGAAGATGGCCAGAAAATAGTTACGTATCTGTCAGTATTATTCCAATGTTCAAACAACATCTATTGCAATCTGTAGTACTTGTCACCAGAGATTGTAGATTGTTATCTTTATTTCTTATTCGTGCACCTACAGTACCTTGGTAGACTTAACAAACGCTGAATACATGAACTTCAGTTGTTTCCTTTCAAGATTGATCAGAAGTAATATAAAAAGGATACTCTTTTCTGTACTGTAAAGAAACTGGTGTTAAGTTTACTTTATGGCCACAAAGAAATATGGTTGTTCAACATTTCCAACGTGTAGAAATGTTGAAACGCAAAATGTAACAACGTTACGAGTAGTGCAAGTGTGAAATATGAATGTAAATACCAAAAGTGGTACAGTACTTATTTCCTGATTCCGCGTTGGCCGATCACGTGAAATTAGTGTTAAGCGTCATGTGCATTGCATATAATGGGGGAAATCTAACCTGACTTGAACTAACCCGTCTTCGCTCTGTCGACATAGTGTAGCCAATTACGTGT
The DNA here is from genome assembly GCA_022664845.1 of Lepisma saccharinum. Taxonomy (NCBI): domain Eukaryota; kingdom Metazoa; phylum Arthropoda; class Insecta; order Zygentoma; family Lepismatidae; genus Lepisma; species Lepisma saccharinum. Next base: position 7,808 of record JAGDQP010017913.1, on the reverse strand, counting down.
TATTCATAACATGAAGTGACGCTTCTTCTGCGTGCCGCCATGTTTGTATCTGTTGATCAAATCGAGTACATATTTCCGTAACACTTTTTGGATCACCGGTTGTTGCTAGGTGTTTATAGAAGTGTCTGTGATAATTATTTGTAAGGGAAGGTGTAGTATAGAGCGTACATATGGCTCAAAAGCTGGCGGCCATAAAGTAAAGTTTATCCAGAGGAGGTCTTACTTACTGAGATTCTTTGTCCTATCCTTTTCACTTTTTCAATGCACAAGTTAACACAATAAATAATGAAAACTGTGCCCACAACAATTACAATTCCACCAATAATTATGGCCACAAGTAAATCTCTTCTCATTATTCGTTCCGTTTGAGTTTCTTCGTAAGTGCAACAGTGAAGTCCATTATCTAAGCAGCAATATATTTCTTCAGTTGAATAGTTACACTGGAGATCGTAGTCTTCAGTTTGAAAAGTTTTCGTGCACTGTCGGATCTCTGGAGACTCGTTCGAAAGATCTTCGGAGGTCGACGGGGTGACTTTTAGCCAAAAGACGGAGCAGAATAGAGCAAATTGTGCTACTGTGATAATCATGATGTATCTTATATTTACAAGGCAGATATACATGCGTGTGCAAAACAGCTTTCCTTTTTATCCGTTTTGGAATAAGAAGGTAGAGAGCGCCATCTCTTATCATTCTACTACTGAAAACCAAATAAAGTTTTTTTTCAGTCTCCAATTATCAAGAGCAAGAATGCTAAATGTGGGTTTATGTCATATTCCTTTTCAAGTTTTTCTGAGTTCTAAGAAGAGTTCAGTAGAGAGAAATAAGGCACATGCAATCGCCGGTATACTAAACTACGCTACAAGACATAGTTAACAAGTCAGATTTTTATTTTCTTTGAGTTTTATTAATAAAACTACTTCCGGATATTCATTGTGTATTGATTAAATTTAGAACCCGATGATCGTGTCGTTAGCCTCCCTGCTCACAACGTCAGATCTTCTTTGATCTTGATTTACAACTTCCTTGAGTTTTGCTCCATTTCAGTTTCTTCTTTTAGGGAAGTACGGGGACTAAATTCTATGTTGTGAATTCTGAAGATCGCATGGGAATGTTCATCGATCTCCATTAATACGATACTGGACTGACTGCAGCCATTGAAAATTTCATGAATATGTGAAGCTAGGGAGCGGAGAGGAAACTTAATCTCGTTTGTCCACTTCCAGTCTAAACCAATATGGACCAAATTTTCGATTCTAACTCAGTTTTTTACGCTTGATATCGCTGTTTTTGTATTTATGTCTTAATTCTTGCAAAAAACGTAAATATTATTGGCAATATTTTCTATTGTATGCAGAGTGCGGTATACTCTTGCATGAATAACTCAGGAATTAAGACTTGAATAAAAAACGGCCCACACAGCGATATCAAAACTGAGTTAGAACTGAAAATTTGGTCCACATTGGATTAGACTGGAAGTGGAGAAACGAATTTTAAATATTTGCTCTGGCGTCTATCTTTCAACATTAAGTAGTTACTCCAGTATAGTTTACTTAGAGCTCGATGGGAATGTTATGTAATCCGGAAGTAACAGCTAGTCAAGACACCCTGCCGTCATAGTGAAGTAGTGCCGTCTTTAATCAGATAAACCATTCCCCGCTCATTGCCTGAATGATGTATAACGCAACTGGAAGATACTGTCGATTAAAATAAAGAGTGCCCGTATAGAGAAAACAGTCTGTATACTACTTGGAGAATTTTCGCCATGGTATACTAGCTTTGGAAATCGACAGATAAGTGACAACCGCAGCCAATCAGGGAAAGTCATGCTATCACAATGCCTCTCGTGAAGAGAAATTAGCAACCACGGACACGCATGCGGGTGGAGGAAAAATATGCAGGAAATCCATTGTATCGCTGAAACATTTAACAGGCAACGAGTAATTGACTCCTTGTGTATTTAAATGTCTGCGCGAAGTACTGAATATCGAATTTATTTGGTGTTGGGTTCCCCTGACACTAGGAGTGCTACTGTCCCTCAGATTTTCCTTTCAGGAGCTCGCTCAGTCATACATGGATCTTTGGATTAATAAGTTGCCCGCAAAAACTTATTCAAGATTTTTTAGAACCGTTCGCCCCCCTCCGAGAACACACGGAAAAGGACTTCCGGTACGCTCTCGCGCAGGCGCAGAGCGTAAACTTGTATAAGTAGTACTGTATCACAAACATGCGCTTCTTCCGCATCTCTCAGCTTAGTCTAGTGGTTAATGTATCGGGAAGCTGATCGGGAGACCCCGGGATCGAACCCTGGCGTTGGTTACTTTTACATTTTTTAAAGATAATTAACTTTTTTTTTTTTATTTATTTACAGGCCTTATACAGTTTAAGAAATTTAATAAAAGTAGTGATTTAATGTACCAAATAGAAGCTACTGACAGCTAGGATGTCCGCGAGATGTGCAACGGGGGTACGGTGCGTCCGAAGGAAGCTTGGGGGGGCGCAGCCCCGGTTAGCGATAGACATACGCAAATTTTCTGTGCCGTAACGGAAGTGTTTCCATGTGGACTCTCCGTAGAGAGGAGTGAGGGCGAGTGGTTCTGAAAAAAAAAAATCTTTCAAATCGTACTTGCGTAATCAACGCAATGGAATATGGGAATTCAAAAGTTTTTACTGTTCGGAATTGGCTCCTCTGTGGCAGATCAGTGTGATCGCAGATGAAACGTTTAAAATTGACTTACTCCGTGAGACGGCTGTCAAATCAAATAACATCTGCTCCTCTTCCTGCCACCCGCTATGATCTTCAATATTATCGCTCGAGTACTGCTTGCCAATGTTGATAATTTGTCACCCTCTAAGATCGTCAGAGGAGAATCAAGGTAGCGGACTGCATATTTTCACATCACATTGATTTTCCCCATGGAAGCATATTGAGTGCAGTAGTTCATATTCAGTTAAATAAAAACTGTCTGCCTTGGCCGTAGAAGTTCACAAGTTCGTTAGGACGCTAATAATAATTCAGACAAAATATTTGTTATTTAATGTAATTTTCAATGAACCGTGTCAGCCTGCTCATTATTGTTCATACTAATATTGTTTCACGTGAAATCATCCAGTTTGAGAGTACGTGATTGCACGGCTATTTTATTATTATTATTTTAATATTTTGACCACAGTTGGTGCTACCGTTACTCAGTACACCAAGTATTTTTTTTTTATCTGCCAGTACGGGAAAAAGTTAGCGTTTACAAGAATCGCAAAAAATATATGTATATATACAGATGCTTATCAGAATAATGGAAACACCTGTAGTTGGCAACACGTCAGATGTATGGGTTGGCAGTGGTGTCGTGGCGACCGCAGCGCCGGACTGCTGGTGGTGGTGTGTTAGGTCGGTCTCCATACTACGTCAGGCGTCGTGGAACAGGAGTGTGCAGTGGCTGCAGCAGACGGAGGTAGTGTAAAATGGGAGACCTCTCAGAGTTTCAAAGAGGGCAAATTGTTGGTGCGCGGTTATGTGGAGTGAGTGTGACGGCAGTGGCTAGTGTGTTAGGTGTGTCGCCAGGGACAGTGTCGAAGGTGATGACGGCCTACACAACACACGGGAAAACCACATCGGGGAAGCGGAACAGTGGGCGGAAGAAAAGCATCAGTGACAGGGCACGCCGGGTATTAAAGCGCATTGTCACGCGGAACCGTCGTGCCACTGCGGCGCAAGTGACGGAGGAACTCAATCAGCAGCTCCCCCAACCTGTTTCGACAACCACAGTCCGCCGCGAATTACATGACATGAACTTACGGGGTCGTGTTGCACGGGCCAAACCTCTCATCAGGGACCAGAACGCTTTAGCACGCCGCAAATGGTGCCGCGACCATGCAACTTGGACCGTTGACGACTGAAAACGTGTGGTATGGTCGGATGAGTCACCATTCACCCTATTCCAAACCACGGGCCGTGTTTATGTGTGGAGAACGCCCAAAGAAGCGTATGATATGCAGTGTCTCCGCCCAACTGTGAAACATGGCGGCGGCATGGTGATGCTGTGGGCCGCAATATCATGGTTTTCATTGGGTCCTGTGGTCACACTTCGCGGACGCATCACTGCCAACGATTATGTCGCAATTTTAGGAGACCACTTGCATCCTATGGTCCGGATGTTGTTCCCGGACAATGACGCCATATTCCAGGATGATAATGCACCCATTCACACAGCTGGAGTTGTTGCAGCGTGGTTTGAGGAACATCGGGATGAAGTTCAACACCTCCCCTGGCCCGCCCAATCCCCAGATCTCAACATAATTGAACATCTGTGGTCCATCTTGGAAACACGACTCCGGCGACGATTTCCACCTCCATCATCTCTCACAGAACTGGCCGATGCCCTGCACGAGGAATGGTGTAATATTCCACTTGCTACCATTCACGACCTCTATGCCTCCATCCCACGTCGCATCAAGGCTGTTCTGAAGGCGAAAGGTGGCCCGACACCATATTGATATGGTAAGTTGCACTTTCGTTCAGGTGTTTCCATTATTCTGATAAGCATCTGTATATATATATGTCTTGAGGTAGGGTTCCATAACGTGTAAATGCAACAAAGGGTACTCAACAAATGTGAGTAGAGACGCAAGAAAACATATGTTTCTCATAAGGAGAACAGTGAAAAACCAAAATTGATAGTTCCAATAAAAAAGAAACTTCTGAAGAAAAGAAAACTTTTATAATAAAGATAACTTTTACATGGAAATATTTTGTTATTCCAAACTCCTCTCTGACGTTACGTACCAGAACGTTATATTTCAGGACCACTTTAGTGCTTACACTTGAAATCCTTCCTGCTTTGGCTCTTTCAGCTTACTACAAGTGAATGTAACATTTAAAATATGTCTTTTAATCAAACAGCTTATCGAAACAAGAACTATATCGCTGTGATCAAATTCTCATATCGGGAATCAAACTGAGGAACCCTATGACAAATTATTTGGGATTGATAGTATAATGGTGCGTCGGGGCGAAAATACAGCCACAGTTAGGTTTTAATTTCTCGCCATAAAGTTGAGGTTTTACTTTCTCGCCATAAAGTTTGAAGCAGAATGAACGCATGAAGATAAAAAGTGCTTCCGTAGCCTGCCCTCGTTGATGTTAAAGCTTCGAAAGTATTTTTCGTTTTTTATGACTTGTTGGGTCAGGCAGCCGGCTGAAAGTGCTTAGTGTGTTCTAATGCTTCTTCCATTCTGAAATGGAATTCATTCAGCGCATTCCTTGAATTCCGTCCGATATCATCTCAATAATGAGAGGTCGTTTCGTCAAAGGCAGTGGCGTCATCTGATGGAAGAGAGGAGAAAGATTTTTTTTTTTTAATTCTGGACTTCTACCTTTGGAGTGTCTGTGGCAAAGCACAACATTTTTTTTATTATTATTATTTCTTAAGATGACAAGCTACAAATACAACATACAAAAGCTATTTTCAACTTTTTTTTTTCTATGGAGAAAAATTAATGGAAACAACAAAAATTCTTTCCAGGTTCTCTAGATGTGGCGTTAGTTGAAATGTTGTGTTATGTTTTCCTTCAGTCACTCCAGAAGACTCCCTTCTTTTACGATTAAAGTCAATTCATAATTTTCGTTTGGCGGCATTGCAGCTATCCAGGGTGATGCTGACAAGATTTTACATTTTACTTATATACAGGATGTTGTATAATAAGATTAATAACATTGACAAAACCACCACACGAGATTCCCGACATGCATGAAAATAAGGAAGAGTATAGACCATAGAGAATGCACGAACAGTGCTGGATTAAGCTATTTGGGGGGCCCCGGGCTATTGACTCTGTTAGGGCCCATCTACCTGTTTCCTGTGCAGGGTCGTCTTAACATCATTGTTGGTCCTTGGACAAAGTAATTTACTCGGGCCTTTGCCAGCACAGACACTCATGGAAACGATAAATAAAATTAGATCATTACCAAAGTTTATTTGTAAAACAAGCATGCATTTTTTTTTTTTTTAATATAATACTAGAATAAAAAAAGTTTCACCACAAGCAGCTACACAAATTTCAATGCTGTCTGGGATTTACTTTTAAAATTAGAATCCCATTAAATGTATTTTTTTACAATATTAGAAAACAAAAACCAATAAAGACTCGTAAATCTAAATTTATCTCAACACGAATTAGTAACTCCAATATTTATCACTTTTAGATACTATTACCCTAAACATCAGTTTCTCAAACTATGGCACGCGTACGAGTACTGATGCGCGAACCTTTGGATACTGGTACGGAATCTTGGTGAACAATAAACGTATAACAGACCTAACACATTGTCACTGATTGAACGACAACATATCTTGTGCCCAGCCCAAGATGCTTCAAAATTGTAACTACTTATCCCGAATTTGATTTTAGCGCCTCAGGATGAAAACACACTGCAATTCTGTGGCTGAATGCAAGAATATGATAAGTAACATTTCTGTAGTTTCGAGAAAAGTAGTTTTAAAAATCAGAGAAAGGATTATCCCTTATGAGATATTGTACAGAAACGCCATATTTTGGACAACCAAATATTATGTCCAGACAACTATGTTTCTAGATAACAGAGCTGGACACCTGTAAAATATTTTGGAAGAGTAACTCTTTTTAATGTCTTTTATCAGGTCTCGCTTACCTTCACAGAACTGTGTTGGCACCAAACAAAGTAAAAGAAACGTTTCCAATAAACTTTCGTTTACTAATTCGTGGTACACTGATTTTCAATAAGTTTATTCCGATACTTTAAAATAATGACTTTTAAATTCACTTATTTAAAATACTGCACAGATGTATTTCAAAAATAAAGAATGATAAAAGGTAAACCTACACATTCCATGAAAGACGTATGAGGGATGTGGAGGTAGCGTTCCACCTATTCTCGACCTACGGTACGAAGTGAGGTGGGGTGGTCACTGTTCAGTTTCACGTTCGATCGCCTTTACCTCCCAAGGTGTCCAGGAGTACCGAGGACACTGTGGCACTCATTTTGATACACCTCAAAGCGCCAGGTATGGGAGCACTCAAGAAAGCGTCCTGGCCGGGATTTGAACACATCCCGCCTGATTCGTAGTCAGACGCGCTACTGCCTGAGCCACAGCGACTACATTCAAACATAAATACAAAGCAAAAGATTAAAAAAATAATACGCCTATTATTTTCTCTTGAAATAAGAGAATAATATTGGTCTAAAGTTTATTTTCCCACGCTTCCGGCAGCATTTGTGCACCCTCGATATCAGAAATCTGGTGAGGTGGTTTTGCCGATGCTATTTTGTAACACCCTGTATATTAAAAAAAATCGTATATACAATTAAGTCAACGAATGTCTAAAACATAAAATTCTCAATATTATACTGAGTTTCATTCTGTAATGTATTTTCCGAAAATTTAATGTTAAGGAAATGTAATGTATTCCTTGTTTATCTCATCCATTCATTTGTTTTGTTGAAGACAATACGAACACCTAAGGATTACTTAACTACAATATTAATTTAGAAGGATGTAACGACGACATTGACTGTCGATTTTCTCAGAAGTATTGCAAATTTTTATGTTTTATTATTATTTTTCGTGGTTATTTGGAACGTGATCAATAAGAATGTCGATCAAACTTAGAAACTCTATAAATATTACAATTACTAATGAATTATGCACAAAATTTTAGTCACTGCGCTACATGTCATGTGTACTGTCAGTAAAGGAATCAGTGATAAAAAGCATGAATCTACACTGCAAAAAATAGCTGTGTTAATTCAACACAATGCGGTGTCCCAGCGTGAC
>JAGDQP010017912.1:0-35617 GCA_022664845.1 Lepisma saccharinum | reverse complement strand
TATATATATATATATATAATAAATCACAGCCATATTCAATCCACTAGTGGATGAGGCCTCTCCCCGAAGGGAGGAGTTGGTCTACTGCTCCAACGCTGACCAGACGGGTTGGGAGAGGAGAGCCGAAGCTCTCACTGTAATCGCCACTGTATTTTATTCACAGCAACTCCCCAATTGTCCTCACGATGCTGGGTCAACACCGAAATTTTTGAGCCCCCACCGGGAATCGAACCCGGGACCGCTCGCACTGAAGTCGAGCGCGCTACCGACTAGGCTACGCAGGAGTATATATGACGAAAATAATGTAATTTTTAATAGATTTTGGATAGTATAGTTAGAATATTTCTTTTCAAATGCAGCAAATCAAATGTCATGTTTTGAAAATAAAAGCAGATTCAAATTCAGATTTATTAGCGTTCTTTAAGACCTTTCTTTAACATTATGGGTATAGCAAGTATTATACAAAATAAAGAAAACAAAAGAAATTAGAACGTTGCGAAAGATTGCACAAGTTTAATGCTAATGCCAGTTTTGATTTAATTATTTTCAAAATGTCCGGTTCTATACGTGTTTCCTGACACAAATGATCAAGTCAGTGGTTTCTGACCTTTGTTTTAATATTCACCATCGAAGTGAAACTAAGTTCACACAAGTACAAAGTTGCAAATGGAATGATGATTCTTAAACCTTCAAACACCATCATACTTCATGCCGAGAAAGACGCAGTTCTACCTCAAAGTTCAGGAGGTTATTTAATACAAAGTAAAAAAAAACGCACTATTATAAACAAAAGGGTCACCGGCTTGAATCGCAGCATCGAAAAGGTTCAGAGACGCTGACATAGACTTATACTTCTTACCTATTTTTGTCCGCGCTAAGGAACACGTGATTTTGATCCCTGCCGTTAGGTAGCTGTAGCAACTACTTTCAGTCGCTTGTTCTTTTCAGTGGAAAAGCTCAGAGCCACCTAACAGGAGGATTCAAAATCCTGTGTACTTAAGCTAATACCCACTAATTTTAACACAAGCGAAAATAGGTAGGCGGGATAAGTCTATGGTATTTATACAGTTTATTATGAAATGTAATTTCTTAATAAACTGGTAGAAAATTATTCTTTATACGTAGTGCATGTACAGTAATATGTTTCCGCATGCAATGGAAACATTAAAACAATTCGCGTCTATAATTAAATATATACACTAAATACATTCCTGGTATAAGACGCCAAAAAGTGCGATTAAAAAAAAAATGCATATGCGCCCACGTACTTTAATATACAAGGGCGCATACGCACTTCGGTAAATTTCGATTTTTGTATCATCTACTGCTAAACACTTAAAAATGTTTTGCCTCCTTGTACAGAGTGCAATGTGCATTTCTGCGTGCGTGATTTTTAGTTTTGTCGGTAGCGTTTATTACAAAGTGAGTAAAAAGTTTTAGGTAGTAACATGTTTTTGAATTTTATCTGTATTACACAGTAAACAATATAAGAACATAAGAATATTTGAAACACTTCGAACTAGTTGAGATAATCCGTCACATTTCTATCTATGCTCTCATACGAAATACAGTTAACGCGTTTTGGTGGTGTTGTTTGTCCGGATCTAAAGGTCTAATAAGCATAGATTTAATTTCCAAGGTGTCTTTCATCCTGGAAAACTTGGAATACTCAAAGAATTTTATAAATCTGGTAAAACAAGGGAATGTTCAGGGAAATTTATAATTTATGAGGGAAACTCGGCTATATTTATATGGTAGACCTGTCCATAGTTGGTAAGACCCCTTCGTTGACAAGGCGGAGGGAGTGAGTTCAATTCCCAAAGCTGACCGGATTTTTTCAAGGTGTTACATTTCTCTATTTTTTTTTAAAAAAAATAGCTTTTTCACTTTTGAAACACCAATAATGTACAAGATGCTTGGACTGGGTGGTGGTGGGATTAAAAAAAATAAACTCCGGGAATTTAAAAGAGATTTTCGTGGAAAACCGGGAAAACTCACGGAATTTCAAGTCCCAAAATTAGTAGATACCATGAATTTCGTGCTCTTGTCACCAAATAGACTAACATAGCATAACCCTGTAGACAAAATGTTAAGTTTCTATCATCTTTAACAAATGACGCAGGTCTACAACAATAAATTGCGTAAATGCCGTTAGTACTGTTATTTTCATTATTAATAATGAATCGCGCTGCATGATAATAAACCGTCTTGCTTTTCTTACGTTATCGAAAGAAATAATCCTGAATACGCCCTTTCACATAGTTTCACGAGTCCATGCTGGAAATTTTACTGCCTCCACTTTCAGTCTCTAATACTACATTGTATTCTTTATATGGAATAATCTCTTTCGTGTTTATACTCGTTTTTAGACGAAAACTCTGCAGTGTCAGACTCACAAAGCATTAACGTCAAGACTTTGCAAGTCGATAGATAAGGATGATCAAACTGTGGAACAGAAAGGTTTTACACTATGCCATTTTCGCTAAGTGAAAAGCGCAAATTAAAAAGCTGCAAAGTTGAATCCTAGAATAGGCCTCTGAACTGATTAATGTATGGTATGGACAGATTATAAAGGCAACATATGGATTTCACCGTCCGCATTGAAAATCGTTTTCTGCTGCTTATTCATATTCTTTTTTCGTTCGGTTTCCATTAGTTTCAGAATCACGGTGTTTTCATTGAGAGAAAAGTTATTTCCAGAAGTGAATCGAGATGTTTCGTACGTTACATCAGAGTTTATACGATACCATGAACTCCGAGCAGTGAATATAATTGGTAGTATAGGCACTTCCGGTGATGATTTCACACTGTCATCGGTGTATCATCTGGCTATAATAATTTTATAAACATTCAATAGTGTTACAATCAGCTACATAACAGTTAGCTAGCGTCAAATACAACTTCTCAAAACAACTAATGGTTAATCCGAATGTATTTTTATGTTTTAGATTTCCCCAAGCGGATTTTCTTTTTTCTTTTGATAGAAAACTGGAAAATGTAGCGAGAAGTCTATTTAATGACAAAAAAAAAAAAAAAAAAACTGTTTTTTGTTCGTAAGTTTCAGTTTACATGTGATTATATTAGCAAGATTTCCTTCTCAGTCCAGAAATATTTTTACTATAAAAAATGATAAAGAAAACTTAATAGGATAGTGCCTACAAATCTTACCAGAATCTCTTGATTCCTAATTGTTTCTTTCTTATATCACAAATGTAATATTTGTTTACAATCAAATATAACTAGAAATTCTTTCAAAATAACTATGTACTCGTTTTTCCTGCTTACTAAATTTTCTGCATTCTGAAATGTAGATACAATTGTACGTGTGGTATTTTGTACATTTGACCTGGACTTTTGCTTTTAATAAAATATTTATTTAACATACAAATGAGTTTGCAAAAGTTATTTTTTCAAGTGCCCTCCTTTGTGGTCAATACATCTCCAGCGTTCTGAAATATTTGTGTTCTAAATTTCGTAGTGTCGACATTTCCAGAATGAAAATTTAAGTCAAGTTTCAGATTCTAGAGATTTTAAATGTATCGTGATCACATTTTTTATATCTTAAATCGCATATTTTTAATGTCCTAATATGCAGTAAAGGAATATTTTTCTTCACAGAAGCAAACGTGCTGTCATATTTTATGAATTATACATGAGAGTGGGAGCAACAAGGCAACTTCTAATGTATTTGCATATTTTGGTTTGAATTGAATTGAATTGAAAATGTCTTTATTGTAGCGGGCGAGGTTCAGCCATGGCTGCTCTGCCACATAACCCGTGTCAAAAGCATACAATATTAAACAATACACGTAAAAAGGAACGCGAAATTAAAGAAAAAAGTAAAAATTACAATACAAGTAAAAGAAATCAGAAAATACACAACTTAGATATACATATATAACAAAGCAAAGTATCGATATTGTTGAACTTAGCTAATTTGTTACAGAAAACTGTACATATCGTAAGTACCAGATGCCAGTCGCTTTTAATTAATTTCGATATGAATTAAATTACTATTTCTGTAAGAGCTTTTGGTATCATGTTCCATATTCTAGGACCTGCTGTAGAAAATGATCCTTGCACTATCTTTAGTTTGTCTTCGCACGTCAAATTTCTCACTGTTACGCGTAGCGTAAGAGTGAATTTGTGAATTTAATATATAAATATTGAGGAGATTGAATTCTAAGGATTTTATGTACCAGACAGCTATAGCGCAGGTACCTTCGTCTCGACATTGTTAAAAAATAATTTCTATGTAGCACTGGTATATGTTCCGTTTTCTGTAAGTTAAAGGCAAACCTAATTCACGAGTTCTGTATTTTCTGTGTAGTTTTAGAATTGTAAGCGGAAAGAGATAATCCATAGACAGCGTCACTGTAGTCTAATAACGGTAAAATAAGATATAATTTCATAGACTGAGATAGCAAGTCTTTGGCTTTGTAAAGTCGACGTAATAAAATAATTGATTTATTACACTGAGTAGGTATATGATTATTATAACTTAGTTCCGTATCCAATATGAGTCATAAAACTTTGCACGTGGGTAGAGTGAGAAATATAAGTGTCTATAATTTTTATTTTTAGATTTAGTGCCTTGATTTTACTTAACTATTGTGAGGTTCCTATAATCGTAAATGTACGGATGATAAGACAGTTATCGGTACACCATTTATATATAGAAGTCAAATCTCTATTAACAAGTTCTACAGTTTGTTCGATATTTTGTGGTGATGACATGATGCAAAGTTGTATGTCTTCCGCATACCAATGCACAATAGAGTATTTGATGGAATCTATGAGGTCAGCAATGTAAATAGCAAATAGTAGGGACCCAAGATTGATCCCTGAGACACTCCCTTGTTTATAACGAGTGACTAAGATGAAGGATTTTGAGCTGTCCTAAGATACACTTGTTGCTTCCTGCCTAGTAAGTAGCTTCCAATTCAAGTAACATGCTTCGTTGTGCCTATGTACGGTATTATGTCGGCAACGTTGGTTTATGGTGGATTTCCAACAAATGTCCAACCATAAAAGCATCAAATTAGCCAATATTTGGCCCAATGTCAAGAAAACTAACAAAAGGCCAACGTAAGACGCGATGCAAACCATAAACAATGCGTTAAAATATACATTGACCCAGTGCTTGTTTCTATAACAAAAAAAAGTGTGTGTGTGTGTGTTTTTCCGCTTCCTGCAGTTGAGGAGGAAAATGGAGCAAGAAGAAGATCGTTGGCTTACCGACCTGAATCCGCACTTGGGCCAACGAAATTTATTATTTTTTCAACCATACGCGCGCGAGAGAGAGTTGGCTAGATGATTTTTGTTGCTGTATTTCACATAACACAAGTTCCTGAATCGATTTTGTTGTCAGTTTGAACGAGAAAGTATCTTATCCAATGAACATCAATGCTTCAATATAACATTTGCTTCAAAATCAAATCAGGAATTTGTATATTGTGTGAAAAGCAGAAAAATGAAAACAATTCTCAAAATAACATGGATATAGTAGCTTTTGCAAACAAGCTTCTCAATTGTCTTCACACCACAATAGGAATGAAAAAAACAACATATCTCAATTGGAAGACCAGCATAGCCGAGTGGTTAAGGCATCATCAGACTTCTAAATCTCGTCGCTAACCGTCGGAGGCACGAATCCCATGCACTGAAGAACTTTTCACCGAAGGAACGTGTAACAGCGAAGACAATTCAAAAAGGCCAACTGAATATGGATCAGCACTGCGTGCAATATACCTTCGAGAAAATAACAGTCTCACTTCGAGAAAATAACAGTCGGATGGTCATGGAATTGTTGGAATTTCGTTGAAAATTTGCAAAGGGGCCTCGGTTGGTACATCGTTGAACCGTTGGTGGCACGTTCTGTTGGGTCATTGTTGTGGCCAATATTATTCCAGCGTTAGGCCAGGTCCACATTGAAATTACCATGTTGATCCTACGTTGGGTATCACCATTCAGGCCAGTGTTATAGCCAACGGACATTTAGTACGTAGGGCGAACCGTACTTGCAAACGTGAATCTAACGTAAAAACATACGATACGATCAGATTTTCGTTGGACCAAAAAAAAAAAAAAAAAAAAAGCTACAAGGTAACCAAAAACATTTTGCTGTTTTTGACGTCCTATTAATCATGCGCTCACAGAGAGGAAACTGAATGACACACGTGCCTGCCAAGCGATCGGGAGTTATTCTAACCATCGATTTTCAGTAATACAGGCACGGTGCTCACACATAGCAGTTATAGCTTATCCAGTGTAAAAGAGAAATGGAGGTATCCAAGCAGCTTGTTCGCGTGTGTTTGTTGTTTGACTTTAAAGTGGGCTTAGTTGCCACATCAAGTCACATATGCCAGGCATTTAGTGAGAATGCCGTGAACGAACGCACCGCCAGATATTGGTTCCAGAAATTCCGTTCGGGAGATGTGAGCCTTGCTGATGAACCTCGCAGTTGACGACCACATGTGTTGGATGACGAGGCCCTGAAAGCATCCATCGAGGAGGAGAGTGGTCTAACGTGTGATGAACTTGCAGAAAGGTTCCATGTTTTCTGTGAAACAGTTAGACTGCACCTGCATGGAATAGGGAAGTCATACAGGTTAAGCAAGTGGGGTACCCCACACATTGTCGGCAGCCAACAAGGAACAACGAGTGACAGCCTGTTTGTCCTTGCTCACTCGTCACCTGAACACACCCATATTTCATCGCTTGCTCACTAGTGACGAGAAGTGGGTCCTCTATGACACTCCTAAGCGTACCAGACATTGGTGTCACTCACACCTCAAGACCACCTCTGCACCCACGAAAGGTTATGCTTTCTGTATGGTGGACTTGTCGCCAAGTGGTGCATTACGAGCTCCTTCCACCTTTTCAGATCACTGCTGACCTCTACTCACAGCAGTTGCAAAGGCTGCACTGTGCATTGCGGCAGAAGGAGCCAGCATTGGGAAATCACAAGGGTGTGCGGTCCTCCACTACAATGCCAAGCCACATGTGGCAAAGAGGACCCAGGAGACCCTTCAACAACTTGGCTGGGAGACACTATGTCATGCGCCATATTCACCGGACCTTACGCCAACAGATTTCCACCTATTGCCTCGAAGACCCCCGACTTTTATCACTAGGATATTGTGCAGCTGCAGGAACTTTGGCAAAAGGTATTGGATGCTGATAGAGCTTACTTCGAAATCTTAAGGTACGTACCGTCCACTGTACTGCTCTTTGTTTATCACTGCTCTGGAACGGTAAAAAAAAAAAAAAAAAAAAAAAGGTTACCTTATACCGTAGTTTAGCCAACAACAGATTGTGATTAACTAAATCGAAGGCCTTGGTTAGATCTAAGGGCACTATGGTTGCAACTTGAGAATTGTCAGCTGCATTTAATATCCCATCTGTTACTTCGATAATCGCACTGACAGAACTATGATGCTTACAAAAAACGGGATTGAATATACTATTTTCTCTACAATCTTTGACATTACTAGTAAGATACTTATTGGACGTAGATCGTTTAAAGAAGTTACTCGGGGTTTCTCTGGCAGCGGTACTACTTTTTCTGTTTTCCAGGCAGTAGGAAAGCAGCCGTTAGCTAATGAGTAATTAACTATTTTTTGTGAGAGGTGATAGTGTGGGTGAGTAGTAAGCAACGATATTTTTCAAAGCATGTACTCCTGCATTTCAAATTATTAAGTAATCCTAGTGCTTCTTGCGAAGGAGAGACGCTATCCTTCATTTATCCTTATGAATGAATTACAACGGTTCTAGCCCAATTTGCTATCGTATGTGTCTGCACTGAAAATAGGTGCGGTTGAAATTTATTATTTCAATGAATCCCCCATGCACCAAATACTTGTGCATAGAATGTAGCGTTTGCGCCTACTTTACTAACATTGGTTGACATTTGGTAAATGAGATACTGAAATGGTGAAGAAAAAAAAAGCGTAAGGTAAACTTTCCATTGCAAAGCCGTAGAACCCTTTAAGTTAGTTTTACCTCCATAACAAAACTGAAAGCTAACATTTTCCCGTTGAGCTGCTCCAATCGCGGGCCTTCTTCACGTTTGATCTTTGAACACAACTATGAATAGTTAATTTGGTATGCTGATTGATGTGTTTGTACATACTTTCTCTCAGTATAAGAGACTGTCATTCCCCGGTTAGATGCCAGTGATTACCTTTATCATCTGTACTCATACGCAAAATCCTCTTATTCGTGCTTCTTTCGACACATCTTTACTGCAGAGAAAATCTGGAAATACCCTACTTCCTTTGGGGAATTCCTTGTGCATCTATTGCATAATTTTGGAATATGCAGTTTTGGATAGAGCAAGTTATAATTCTGTGAGTATATCATGCTGCCTAAGTTCTGCTGTTAATGCTATTGGAATTATCAAGCTTTAGAGTTCTTTTTCGCAAACTTTCGGCAGTCTATAGCACCGAAATGAAGCATTTGTGTACCTTCGATGGTCTAAACGTTTTCTTATTTTCATGTCGGATTTCGTGAGATATATTTGTCGGTGTTGTTTCTTTGCAACACCCTGTATATATATCGCAAAACTTCACGCATATTTTGGACATAACTTTCGCAGATAAGGCGTAATTACCGAAAAAAATAGAGAAAAGGTAATGAAAAGCGGCTATATATATATTAGACCTGATTTAACGCAGGCCCATCACCAATCAAAATCTTTTGAAGGGTCACGGGTCATGGTAGTTGAGGCAAAAAAAAACTTTGATGAAGCATATGAGTGAATATAATTACACAAAATTATCACAGTATTATTCAAAACTGCTTCACAAGAATGGCGTTATTATTTCCAGAAATTTAAGATAGCTACAGTTTGGAATCACGTATCTATTTATTGATATTTCTCTATTAAATCGAGACAAGTAGACCAGTCTTGGTTTCGATACTAGCCTACATTTTCGGTTGCAAAAGCGTCAATATGTGATTTGCTTCAACCTATTTATTATAGTCTGATGTTTGCGGAATTGAAACCCACATCCTTGGAATTCACTCAGCACTTCCTTTCACTTGTGTGTGGGAGGATTTTTATATTTGGGCTGATATGCGAAACTACTTGTGTAGCTTCTCTAGCTAGAAGGACTTGGCGCCTCGTAGACCCTAAATAGCTCAAGTGCTTCTAGGCACGATGTTTTGGATTCCGCAGGGTGGCGTTTTTCGTCTGTTTCTCACAAGCCAATATTATATCTAGATTAATGGAGGAAAGTTTTCTTTTGTATCTTTGCCATTTGGCTGTTTCTTTTCGATGCAAATGGTATCAGTTCATGTTATGGCAATTTGCGTATTTCTTTCCATTGACCCAGCATTTTTCGTTGAAAATATCATAAAAAGACGATTTAATGTTTAAGGGCATTTCCCTCGTCATATTTTTGTTTTGTAGTACACATTTTTTACTGGAACCTTTCGCTGTAGGCTGTTTTTCAGTAAAAAAAACTTTTCTGCTGCAGCAAATACGTGCAGGTATGTGTGATTCCGAGGTTTTGAAGATTAGTGTGTGGCGCTAGTAGGCACTTTTTAAAATTCGTTTATGGGTATTTTTTAGTAGGTCGCTTCCAGAAATTACCAGGCTTTGCTTCCAAGAAGTGTTTAGTTACAGGACAACTTATATCAACTGTGTCCTGTGCGGAGAGGTTTTGTTTGATTCTTCGTCAGTGCTGTTCATTGTTTTGTTTGAATCATTAAAACCACCGCCGTAGCTAAGTGGTAGAGCGTTGCGGCAGCATTCAGGTGGTTGTGGGTTGAATCCCAACAGCCGACCTTCCTGACAGGTTTATCGAGGGTTTCTCCTCAGTCACACCAGACAAATACCGGGGTAACACCTTCAACATAGGTTCTGGCCGACAACTTCCCGAATCCTTTCCCGGTCTAAGTCTTAGATGCCCAAAGGCCATAAATAAAGATTCAGATTTCATTTTTCTGCTAAATATAACAAGTTATCAACATCCCATCATTTCTGTCATTTTTTTTTTTTTAGAATTTCAGTTAAATGCAGGTTCTTTCAGGCCGGTTTATTCTTCTTCATGTTTTTTCTCCTAGCCACGATTAAACTGAATACACATTTGTATTTGGAGAATCTTTGGTGTGCTATTTGTTTCTGGAAGCTGAGTGGAATTTTTTCTTCTAATTTTCATTTTCTTCCAACGTTTTTGTATATATATATATATATTTTTAATAAGAAGTTGAGCAGCTCCCATGGTGTTTAAACTGTTTTTATATAGTAAACCGTCCCCAAATTTTTTAGAAGTTTACCGAGTTCCTGTGGTGGTGGCAATTGTTTGCGCCAGACAGGATTATACTGTTCCCAGAGTTTTTGCTGTGTTAGCAACGCATTTTATTGAACAAAGAAAAAGTTTTATGTTGTTGGTATAAGTAGACTGCTAATTTATGGAAGTGAATACTTCAATGTTTAATTTTAGAGGATATTTTTTATAGAGAGAGCTTAGCTTTTTTATATCAAACTAACTTCAGGTGACACTCGCAAACATCTAATTTCTTCTCTAAGTTTATAAAAATTTGTATGCACCTTACGAACCGCACCCGATACATTTAATCGCCCTTCTATTATCACAAGACGTTAATTCAAGTTTGAATATTATTTTGTAATATTTCTCGTATAAGAAGATTGCAAAGTAAATTTACAACTTTGTAAGGGCTCTTTAAGGGCATCTTTTCTTAAATTTGCTATAGGAAAGTATTTCCAAAACTGTATAAAGTGTTGATTTTTCGGTTCATAAGAATTACATTAGATTCGAAAATGATCGAATAAAATATTCTGTATAAAAGCCTATATTTGTACCAATAATATACATTTAAGAGCATCTGTAGAAAGTTATTTAAATTATATCAAGTTTGTTCGACCTTTAATTTTCATACATGTACACAAAGTATTGCTAGGGGGCTGAGCCCCTTCCCCCCCCCCCCTCCCCCCCGGTTACAGGCCTGCCTTTTGTATTTTCTTACTAATAATTGCGTGATGACTTTATCTTACATCTTGACGTTTAGCAGATTGAGCTTCTGAACGTAAAACGTGACGTCATAACATAGCGACGGATTGTTCTCTCCGCAATACGCAACTGTGGGAATTGACTTTACATTATTTTTTTATGGTGGTTATACTGAAAATATATATTTTCGTGACTGTCTTCGTACTTATCAGATTAGCAGTTTTTAAAAATTATAGGAAATGTCAGATCTTTTACTTCGTTGTTTAAACCATCTCAGGAAGGCATTTGATGTAAATTTCTTCCCTCTCAAAAGTTTCTTTAATGGGCCAAACACACGGCGAGATATCAAGGCTGCACGGAGGGTGTGGTACAACGTCCCATCTCAATTTCATCAATGTTTCTTTATTCGCCGTAGCTATATGGGATCTAGCTTTGTGCTGGAGAAGGCATATCTCGGTTTTGAGGAGTCCTGGTTTCTTAAGATAAAAGATAAAATGAATTGCATGAGCAGTAACAGCACTATGGCTTACGCCCTTCCCGATCCTGGTTTCTTCAGATTAAATGAGTCGTCAAGAACCTCTCAGCACTGTTTTGTGCGATTATGTTGTCAGTAATGTCCCCGCTACTGACACGTGTTAAGCTTTATTTTGTGTGTGTTAACGTAAGAGGTCTTCAAGCAATGTGTACATTTTGAGCTAAATTATCTGATTAAAGATCAATTGGTGGTCAAGGCCAGTCGCATCTGATAGTACTGGAATAAGAAAATATTCCAGGAATTCACGCTTACCGGAGAAGTGGCTGCTTGTAACTCATGTGTTTCCAGTCAGTGATGCCAAATTGTTAATACTTTAACCAAGAAAATCTCGCCATTTGTTGTAAGCTAAGATTCCTTTATTATTATTATTATTATTATTATTGTTGTTGTTGTTGTTGTAGTAGTAGTAGTAGTAGTAGTAGTAGTAGTAACGTACCATCAACGGGCGTGAAGTCGATCAAAATTATAAACTTTTTGTTATTTGTACTGAAAATCGTTGTCGAAGTGATACGAAAGATGGTACCAGGAACACTTGATGATTTCACATTCAAATACATAGAAAAGAAAAATTTGAATTACTATTGCATTAGAGCTATACTAACATACAAAATGATCGACTTCACCCCACTAGATGGGGTGAAGTCGATCACTGGTTTCTTCTCAGTGGAAATACAGCCAAGGCTCGAAATATAAATAGTGGCCCTCGTACAATTACACGATACAAAGCATTATACATGTATTGCAAAGTCAAAGCATGCAAATATGCTACGAGTGATCACTCAATGTGAGAAAAATCAATATTCAAAAAACATAACGACCTTGACCAATGTCTTTACTTTGCAGTTTAGTTACAATTTGTGTGGAAGGCGTCGTTTGAACATCAGGCACATCCGGATAGACAAAGTAAATTTGCTTAACACCTCTTTTCCGTAAATAACTTGTTTTAACTTCACCGTTAACAATTGCAATTACTTCACCAATATAAATCCTATTCCTTTTACCAGTGGAAATGACACAAGAACAAATTCGCCAGAACGAAAAGAACTTCCATCATTCATATCCCCGTTCTCACTGTTAATTTCCTCTTCATCATTGGCAGTACTAGGTCCAGCATCATCGTCAGAAATCAATCAAATCAGTCACAACAACACCCTTGCCAAGAGCAATGGCAAGGCGTTTTTGTCTTCGGTGCAGTTGGTCAATACTTGTGGTTGCCTCTTCTCTTGTTTTCTTTGGATGGTCTACCAATGCGTCACTCCAATGATGATGTAAATCGTCTCAGTCCATTTGGACAGCAGGAAGGTTTCTCAACACAACACTTGCTCTGAATCCTGCAACTACATTGGATTTTATGTGAACACCCACTTCATCAAAAGCTTTCTTGAATATCCTTGAGAACTCATACTTCTGCAAAACACCGCTGTTCTTTTCCTTCCAGTCTTCTAAACAATTTCTCCAGGCCTTTTTCACTGGACGAAGGAAGGCGACGTCAAGTGGCTGGCATCAATGTTATTGGCTTCACATAATTGGATTACGTGTAAAGAAAGATGAGTTGATAAATTGTCACATATAACTGCTTTCCTGCGATGTAATTTGCGTACAAATGGAAGTTTTTTTTGTTCCTGTTTTTTTCACCCAGTCTTCAAATATTTCCAAATCAAACCTCCCACTGCTGTTTCTATTGTAGCCACTTCCTGGAACACCACCTTCAATCCAAGTGCCTTGTATACAACATACGGTGGCAAGACATGACCATCAGCTGTAGCTGCACTGATGATACTGACAGTTGCTTTAGATTCTTTCAGCATGTTTCATTTCTCGCTTAACAATTGCCTTTGTTTGTCCCGGATCGTCTGCAAAATTAGTTTCGTCAAAGTTGATTATGCACACCTTCAAGGCATGTCTTCAGGTTGTTAAAATACTGTAAAAGATGATCCATACTAACCACTGCTCTATTTTTCGTAATATTCTGGAGTAGTCTTTCTGGTAGTCTCTTATTTCTCCCCATTAAGAACCAGTCTCTTCCAGGTTTGTTGTTTGTAAATCGTTTGTATTCTTTCCAACATGATTCAAATACCTCTGCACAACACTCCTCACATCATTGCGTTTCAAAGGAACCCCCCACTCTGCACATTTTGTCAACTCATAAAGTAAGCACTCTTCTTCCTTAGAATTTAACGCATTCTGCCTCCCATAAGATTTTTTGTTCTTCTTTTTCACCCACTCATTGAAGGTTGTATAAGGAACACCGTACGATTTCCTTATACTCATAGCCCCTTTCTGCACTTCATTAACGGCATTCCGAAGATATACTAACAAGTAAGTTGTAGTTTATTTTTCCCCTCAGCACCAATCTTCTTTTTATATGTCCTTGGACTGATCGTCATCACACCAAAATTTTCGTTTTATGGCGCCAACTATACACAACATGAGCTATATGTTTCGTTAAATGCAATACAATGTCATAGAACTTCTTATACCTGTCTATTAATGGTCCAAAAACTACGGTGGGAATAATGAAATATGCTGATCAAACGTTTTTATTTTAATCAATATTTATAAACCCTCGTCCAAATGTTTCTTCTTCTTCTTCTTCTTCTTCTTTATATATATATATATATATATATATATATATATAAATCACCAACCTACAATCACTTTACAAATTATCCACCACACACGAGCAATGTTTCTCTTCCACTTTTCTCCAAAGATATTAACGTACTAGCATGTTTTCGTGTAACCACCAGATGGTAGGAGTGCAAAATCACAGTAAACTAGTTATGGTCGACTTCACTTCCGTTGACGGTATCAGAATATTTTCAGGAATGTATCGTTAATTTTTTACTTTTTTATTGTTTTTAGCGGTTTCCGAGACTCCTTACAATTCCGTAATCTGTATTTTGATTCATGTTTAACTGCAGAAATATATGCTTTGTATTGTATGTAATGTATTATGTTATTACCGATACATTGAACCAGTTGTTTATCTTTCTGTGTCCTAGGATGAATCTGAACTGAACGACTCAGAAGCAGAAAGGAACAGTGATAGTGACTTCGAACCAAGTGATGGCGACCTTGATTCTACTACAGACTCTTCTGACAATGAGGTAAGAATGATCGTTGTCTAATTTGTCGGGGAAAGTAATAAGAAAACAAAGTACGTCCATGCTGCCTCTAAAAAAGTGACAAAACCAGTTTCCTAACGAGCCCCAAAGAAACAGGAGGAGAAAATTGATAAAGTAGAAGATGAACTCATTACAGTTAACAAAAGAACGGAAAGGAGCTGATCGTAGCTATAATTGAAGCAAAGACGAGATTGCCGGGGAAGAGGCCGGGAGGAACATATCACTGTATATTTTGTAAGACCACCTTTGACGAACTGAATAAACTGATTGTACACCTAAAAGCAACTCATTCGTTGGTTTGGTATGAGTGCGATAATTGCGACACTTCAAAACAAGGTGTCACATATCATGTAGCTCAGCATGAAGGTGATGAATGTCAAATCATTGAAAATGTGCAAGGCGATTTTCAGTGTGATGTCTGCAATAAGATTTTCAACTCTTCGTACGAGATATTAAAACACAGAAATGTTCATAATAATAAGAAATTCCAATGTAAAAAGTGCGGAAAGGTATGCAAGTCAGTGAGGTAGCTCTGCCATAGACCTCGTAGTAGAATATGACGTCTATGGCAGAGCTACCTAGCGGATGGATTCAAAATCACGTGCTCTGAACAAAAATCCATTAGTTTTAGCGCAACCAGAATTGGGGAAGCGTGCTAAGTCTATCTATTATGAGGTCTATGGTAGTAGTTTGATGATGAAATATAAATGCAAATGGACTTAGAATTACAGGAAGATGTACTTTAAGAAATTCTGAATCTGAACTTCGTTTTAGAACTTTTCATCATGTTAATCCTCGCGGTTCTTTACACTGAAACTTAGGGCAACAAGTTGCACTAAAAGTGGGTAGTGTCATAGAGTAAATAATAATATAGACTTATTATTTAGTCTATGGCAGTATATACTTACACAGGCATGATTTCGAATTGACGATGGATTCCGTTACAAGTTATTGCATTCTTTTTATTTAGTTAATGGTTTGAAATGTATTATATTTTATTTCCTGAACCTTGTTCAACAGTTTTGATGTGTGCATTATTTTAGTGGTTTCAGTTAAATGAGAGGCCCATTTCACTATTCAACTTTTCACGTTGAGGTTATGTTTTCGCTGAACGTAGATATTATAATTTGGTAAAATGCAAAGAAAAATTTGACAAAGCTTTGCAAAAATCGTTTGGTTCTGTTCCACGATAAGTTGCAATCTGCGAGCGCAAAGAAAGAGGAATCCAAAGTAGGAAACATTTTTGAAAAGACGAATTTCACTTTTCGAATTGTATTAAGTGTTGAATGATACATTGGTAGCTGATGAAGTTACGTAGCTTAGTGAAGGTTTTAGAAATACTCTTAAATGTTTGCCAAGAGTGCTTGTAGGTAGCTCAGATACTAATTTGGATTACAAAAGCTTTGTTTTCTCAGTTGGAGAACACCGTAAGTGTAAGAATAGGCTACCGTATGTATTCACGAGGAGTTAGTAAGGTATTTACATAGACCAAATAATAACACAGACTTATACCACTTACTTTATTTTTGTCTGCGCTAAAGAGCACGTGATTTGGAGCTCTGCCGTTGAGTGGCTGTAGCGACTATTTTCAGTCGCTGGTACTTTCAGAGCAGTGGCAGCGCTCAGAGTCACAAACAGTAGGGTTCAGAATCACGTGTTCTTAAGCAAAAACCCATTAATTTTAGCACAGGCGAAAATAGGTAGGCGGTATAAGTATGTTATTTTTAATCTATGGTATTTGTACAGTTCATTACCAAATGCATTTTCTTATAAAATGGTAGAAAATTATTCTTTACACGAAGTGCATGTAGGGTACTAAAGGCCGCTTGCAATGGAAACATTAAAACAGTTTGCTGTTATAGTTAAATATATGAACTAAATACTTTCTTGGTATGAAACGCCAAAGAAGCGCGATTTAAAAAACAAAAAACAGACGCCCACGTACTTTAATGTAAAAGGGCGCTTACGCCCTGCGGTAAGTTTCAATTTTAGTGCCATCTTTGCTAAGCACTTAAAGTACGAAGTTGTTTTGCGCCCTTGTACAGTTTTCAGTGCGCATTTCTGCATGCGTGATTTTTTTTAGTTTTGTCGGTAGCGTTTAGTGCAAAACGAGTAAAAGGTTCAGGTGGTACCATGTTCTTGAATTTTATATTTCTTACCTAGTAGAGTACATAAGAATATTTAAAGCACGTTGAATTGGTTGGCATCAGAATCCGTCACATTTCTGTCTGTGCTCTTATACGAAGTACAGTTAGCGCGTTTTGGTGGTGGTGTTTCTTCGGATCTATGGGTCTAATCAGCATAGATTTAATTTCCAGGGTGTCTACCACCATGGAAAACTTCGAGTACTCAAGGAAATCTCTAATTTATGAGGGAGATAAATATTCATATGTTATTGGCGTTAGTAGGTCCTTTTTTAATTCTTTTATGGGGATTTTTTTAGTAGTTCTGTTTCGTAAGTGACCAGGCTTTGGTTGCTAGAAGTGCTTAAGGACAGGACAGGTTATATCAACTGTGTCCCGTGCGGAGAGGTTTTGTTTTATTCTTCGTAAGTGCTGTTGTTATGTTTCAAGCACTAACACTTTTAAAAATGTACTTAACCTTGACTCCAAAAATCTGTCTGGTTACATTTTGTTCCTTTCATTTTTTTTTCTTGAGTATAACAAGTGATGAACATGCTCCTTTTTTTTTTTTTTTTTTTCATTTTCTTCATTTTTATGTGTATTTTTTTCTATAAGGAGTTGAGCAACCGCCATGATGTCTCAGTTGTTTTAATGGTTTTATATATTAAACACTACCCATATTTTTAGGGGTAGTTTGCCACGTTCCTGTGGGGGTGTTAATTCTTTGCACCCCCACATAAATCGACTGTACCCAGAGTTTTGATGTGTTAGCTACGCATTTTATTGAACTAAGTTGATGGTGTAAGTAGACTGCTAATTTCTGGAAGTGAATTCTTCAGTGATTATTTTCAGAGTATATTTTTGAGTAGAGAGAGCTTAGTTTTTTTATATATGAAACTAACTTCAGGTCACACTCGCAAACATATCTAATTTCTTTCATTTTATAAAAATTTGTATGCACCTTACGAACAGTACCCGATACGTCTAACAATGCCCTTCTATTATCACAAGAATTTACTTCAAATCTACTTTCACCTGTATTTTTGTTATTAATAATTGCGTGGTGACTTTATCGTACATCTTGACGTTTAGCAGATTGGGTTTCTGAACGTAAAATATTACGTCATAACATAGCGACTTATTGTTCTGGCACAATACGCAACTGTAAGAATTTTTACATTAATTTTCTATCGTGGTTACACTGAAAAGATATATTTTCGTGACTATCTTGATACTTTATCAAATTAGCTGTTTTAAACATTTAGAGAAAACATCAGTTCTTTTACTTCGTTGTTTAAACCATCTTAGGAAGACTCTTGTCGCTTCTTCATTTGATCTAAATTTCTACCCTCTCAAAAATTTCTTTTAATGGGCCAAACAGGTAGTAGTCACACAGCGATTTCAAGGATGTACTGACAACGTGGTGTGGTACAACGTTCCATCTCAATTTCGTCGATGTTTCGTTATTCGCCTTAGCTGTGTGGGGTTTAGCTATATCGTGGAGAAGGCGTGTCCCCATATTGAGGAGTCCTGTTTTTTTTTCATGCTTATTAGATTTATTGAGATTAATGAGTCGTCGAGAACTTCTCAGCACTGTTTTGTGCGATTATGTCGTCAGTATCGTCCCCGCTATTGACACGTTTTAAGCCTTAGTTCGTGTGTTAACGTAAGAGGTCTTCAAGCAATGTGTCCATTTTGAGTTAAATTATCTGATTAAAGAACAATTGGTTGTCAAGTCAAGGTCAGTTGCATCTGATAGTACTAGAATAAAATTTAATTTTCCGCGAATTCACGCATACCAGAGAAGAGGCTACATGTGATCCATCTGTTTCCAGTCAGTGATACCAAATTATTAGTACTTGAACCAAGAAAGTCTCGCCACATTTCGTCTAGGTTTTTTTTCCCCTAATTGTAACGTATCAGAATATTTTCAGGAATGTAAGGTTAATTATATATATATATATATATATATTATTGTTTCCAGCGGTTTCCGAAACTATTTACAATTTCGTGATGTGTATTTGATTCATGTTTGCCTAAAATATGTTTCGTATTGTGTGTAGTATATTAAATTATTAACGATATATTCATGCATTTGTTTATCTTTCTGTGTCCTAGGATGAAAGTGAACTAAACGAGTCAGAAGCAGAAAGGGACAGTGATAGTGACTTCGATCCAAGTGATTCTACTACAGACTCTTCCGACAGTGAGGAAAGATTGGTTATAGTGAAAGCCAAAATAAAACGAAGTCTGTCAATGCTCCCTCTGGAAAAGTGACAAAACCGGTTTCCGAACGAGCACCAAAGAAACAAAAGGAGAAAAATGATAAAGTTAAATATATGCAAGAAAATGGACTCATTGCAGTTAAGAAAAGGACGGAAGATGCCAAAAAGCAGGTCGTAACTATCATTGATACAAAGACGAGATTGTCGGGAAAAGGCCGGGAGGGACATGCACATTTGACTGTAAATTTTGTAAGACCATCTTTGACGAACTGAATGCACACCTAAAAGCAACTCATTCGTTGGTTTTGTATAAGTGCGATAAATGCGACAATACATACACTTCGAAACAAGGTCTCACATATCATGTAGCTCAACAACATACAGCGGAGGGTGATGAATCTCAAATCACGAAATTTGATATAGAAAATGTGAACGGCTATTTTCATTGTGATGTCTGCAGTAAGATTTGTAACTCATCGTATGAGATATTTAAACACAGACAAGTTCATAATTAAATGAAATTCCAATGTAAAGAGTGCGGAAAAGTATGCAATTCAGGATATTTATTGAAAGTCCATGAAAAGAGTCACAACAAAGGGAAGATTTATACGTGTGGTAAGTGTTCAAGAGGTTTTTTTTTAAGTAAGTTTGTAGGCTAATGTGAAATTCTATAGATCGATAAAAAACGCGAAGTTCTCATCTCTGTGTCCAAAACACTTCTAAGACAGAAATGTATTAAATTGAGTCTATGGACAGTTACATGACATCATGCTGTAATTATCAGCTTTCAGTAATATTTAATAAGTACAGTATATCAAATTACTTTCGGCAATTTTTTTCAAACAGATTAAAATTTGAGTGAGGATTACTGGCAATTTTTTTTATATTTAATTCTTAGTGCCTACATTTTTTTGTACTGCTGATATTATTTATGCCGTTTCTTCACAGAAAAAATGTATTATTATTTTAGTAAAGGCTTTTGCGAGCAGCTTATGTTGCTTGCATTAATTTCTACCTTCAGTTTCCTAAACAATGCTAAAGGGAAATAGAATTTGATGACAATCAGTTTAACTTTTGTGCCATTTTCTGGGTTCTGGGTCAATGAAAACAATGGCCTTAACAACAAAGATTTGTAATTTAATGCTGAACAAACTAATTTAAAACATTTTTTGAAGTGATTCATAAGTTTTTGTGTGTGTGTGTGTGTGAAAACTGTAAATATGTGGATATCGGCCGCCATTTTCCAAGATGACGACCGTAGTTTAACTTCGATATTTGGAGACTTTTCATATGTTACTTCGGTAGCCAAGTACTTTCTATATACCAAATCTCATGCTTTTAAGATTGTTTTAACTGATCTAAAAATTTTGACTTTGAAAGAAACAAAAAAAAGGTTGTTTTATTTATGCCGTTTTGTGGCTTTAGGATTGATCAAATAAAAAAACCGGTAATAACAAAAAGAAAAGATTCATATTTTTATGCTGAACAAACTTCATTTGAAACTTTTTTCGACATGATGCTTGGTTTCCGCCAAAAATTGAAAAAAAAAAAATCTTAATTTTGGTCGCCATTTTCCAAGATAGCGGCCGTATCACAAGTTTCTTTTTTGTGGACTTCCAGTATGTTACTTGGATGGCCAAGTACTATATGTATACAAAGTTTCATGCTTTTAAGATTTTTTTAAACCTAATTTTCATAAAATGACTACACTACACAGTATATATACGTATATGATTTGAGGAACAAAATTTAACCCAATTGGAGATTTGAATATTAAGGTAATGTGATTGAACTACCATCCATTTCAGCGTTATAGATCAATTTTTGCGAATGTTAAAATGGTACAGAAATAACTGCTACATCGTGTTTTACACCGATGAATTTTGGTACGGAGTGAGTCATTCCCGTAAATAGGGCTGGCAAGAGCAAATTATGCTAGAGGAAAATACCTCCGTTTACGATTACTATTGTGGTAGTGTTCAAGAGATATCGGGTTGGAGGGAAGGCATACGCACCCCATCAGGCGCAGGGAAAGGAGTTATTATGCTACGTAAAGGTAATGAGGGGATTTCTTGATGGAGCCTAAGTGATGTGTTTTATAGGGAAGAAGGGGACGGAAGAGTTAGAAATGAATACCAAACATTACACAGAATGGTTACAATGTATTATTGACTTGTACCTGACAAATCAGTGGTGGTTCTTGATCAAGCTCCGTACCACACAATGATAAATCCAGAGACGCGAAATCCAAATATCCGATGGAATAAAAGATGAGATTATTAAATAGTTGGAAAAAATCAAATTCCGATAGCGTGTTACACCCACTCTTTCGGCGAACTCACAAAAAGTGAACTATTAAACATCGGCAGACCTTACTTCAAGCAGACGGAATATCTCCTTGAAAGGGTCATGCGGAACATTCAGAACAAAACTACCAAACTTTTCTGGCTACCGGTAGCGCACTGCGAGTTTAATTCGATAGAATTGATATGGGGATACGTAAAAAATGAAGTTGCGAAGAAAAACAAAACGTTCCGGGTAGATGACGTGTGCGCACTTTGCAAAAATTCATTAAAAACTTTCCCCGTAAAGTGTGTGGAGGAATGCGGTACATCATGTACATAAGATCGAAGCTCATTATTTTATAACATGCACGAGTATTTGGACGCTGCAGTGGACCCGATTATAGTCAGTACACAAGACTCGGATGATGGCAGTATCAGCGAGAGCGAAATGTCATAATTGAAAGTGGATGAATGAGGCATGCAAGTAATTAAAACATTTATAATTGCATGCTTAAGAATGAAATATTTGATTGCAATTTACAGTGACATAGTTTGCAATCAGCTTTTGCTTTTTTTTTTTAATGAATTGTGAAAAGAAAGCTAAATATTTTAAATTTTAGTACAACATATTCGTTAAGTATTTGTTAGAGTGTGTTGCCCTCCCCCCCTCTGTTCTGTTAAATTCGTCTGTTTATTATTGACGTATATAGCCCTGAGTTAACACCAAGTTATAGAAAATACTTCAACAATCAATTTAAGCTAGGACACTTAGAATAGTTCCAAAGCATTTTCGAAAAATAACATTTTAAACACAGGGATCTTTAACGCTGAAATGAATAGTAGTAATCGAAGTTATATTTTTGAGAAAGAAAGAAATTTATCCATTTGCATCGGTGAGTTTGAACATTTAGATACAAAAGTTTAAATTAACGTAAACCTTTTTATTTGATGTAGTACGATAATTTAGTATGGCTTTTTTAATTAAAGTTTCGCTAACATCATCATTCGTTCTTTGTGCCTTTTCGATTGTCGGAAGTTTGTTTTGGTAAGACCTGAAAAAATGAATCTGGGGCGATTGTTGTAAATTAAATTCAACATTCTAAAAGCACAGATTAAGAGTACTTCTAAAAGCAGTACAAAGGTGCATCACAGTCAGTGTATTTTACTATGCTATAATCACTCTTGTGTCAAGGGTGGTGGTGTATTTTGAACGAAGTTATAATCTCTTTTTCTTCCAAGCTTGCAGTGAAATTGGGAAAGTCGTGACATTACTGCGGGATCATTTGATTGCAATTTGGTGTAATATATGCAGTAAAATTCAGTGCTTTTCAATGAACATTTTGGTGTATGAAAGTTAATTGTGGCTCTTTTCCGAGGCAGTTTATATTTTTTTTTGTCCGGTCCTTGCAGCAAAATTAATTGCTCATACTAAATTTCGAATTAAAACATTAATGCATGGTAATTTCGTATGTAGCAAAGTAAGTTCCAGATTCCACAGTTGATATAAGATAAGCAGACATGGAATATTCTAAATACGGTACTCACCTTGATTGTGTTCATTGAATAGTTCAGTATCATTAGTATAGAGCACCGGGATAAAAATATAAGCACTGAAAAGTCATTGAAATGTAAAGATATAGAATATTCAGACGACACTGAATGACTACATGGTCCTATATACACTATGTACACAACACTCAAGGGAAATTAGTTCATATTGTGCCCATCAAATTTTATGTTGTTAAAATACACTTCACCTCTTCTCCCAGGTGTTGGTTCAGGAAGTTTTGTAACAATCACTTCCATCAATATTCAAATGTCATCAGTTTCTGGAAAGGAGAAATGATCACAAGTTTTCCTGAGAAACGTCACTGTATAATCATTCTTGTTGACTTCCAGGGCTTGTTCAATGAAATGCTTCCTCGTCATCTTTGTAGCAAATTGGACAAGCACCCATGATCCTCGTTGTATTGCTATGAATATCTTCATCAGATGAATCTGCGTACTGTACGTTTGGTGCCACTTTCTTCTGTCCGTGGAATACTCTTCAAAACTTTCTTCAAGATTAAATAGCATAATTTTACACTTACAGAATCCATTAGGCAAAACTTGACTCGTTAAAGTATGTAACAGCTTTGGGATTCGGACTTCGAAATAGAAGCATTGTGACGTGGATTTCGGGTTTTATAATTAGTAAGGATGTTTCTCTAGTGTTCTTGTAATGGTCCAAAGAAGCTTACGTCCAATGGCTGACACACACGTGCTGAATTAGGTGGTAAAAATATAAAGCAAATATTATGTTTTTGTATGCCTCGAGGACTTCCACAGAAAAAAATGTGACGATAAATTATCTTCAATTACAATTTTTCGTTCGTTGTTACTGAGTCGTCTTATATATGGAAGCAACACAGAGAAGAACCATTCTTCGAATGTATGCTGGTTAAACCAGCAAGTTCTTGAGACCGCATATCTTGCTCGGGGAGGGCCACCAGTAATCCACATGTCATAGATGTTTTCTGCTTTATGTACTACAAATACAGGTGTAACTGTCGTCGGGTCCGTCACCGTTCCGAGCACAGTATACGTAAGAGCATAAAGCCGGGAGGGTACGTACTCTTACAATTACAATGTCCTGGCTCGATTTGTACAGCCCTGTATATCGCTTATTTATGAGTTATTCACATATTCTGAGTATATCGGCCACCACAGAGAACGTAACCTTGATCATTTCTCGCCCAAACAGGTTCTAACTATAGTGGGAACTTCCAACGAAAGGAATCATCACAAATATAGCAAACGTTGAATGCATTCGGAAATAATCAAAGATAGGTTCCAATCAAAGGAGCAATTGCTACTGTATAGGAATACCCCATAAGGGTATTCTACTACCTGAGAAGTTGCCAATATATCCTTAAAAGCAAAAATAATCAGTAAAAAGCTACCTTTCAATACGAAAAGCTATGTTTATTAGATCTAAAATCAGATACCCCCCCCCCCTAAAGGGTTATCACAATATGTTGTACAAAGTTCTATATGTGTACGGTTTTAATTACCCATTATATCTTTGACCACAGCTTTCATCTCTTTTATATACACTATCGCTCGAATAATTGTATTACATTAAATAAAACTAACATGGATATATTCTTACTTCCATGTACCTTTTTAATATACAAAGTAGGGATACAAACACGTGCGCGTCTCGTATATTTCAAGTTATAAAAGTGAACGCTGGCGCAATAGGCAGCTGGTCACATATGGCGCCCGACATAGGACACTGGACGCCCTGGGGAATTGACACCTACTGACTTGCATTCAAAATACACATTACATAGTCTTTGCATATCGAATAACGAACAAAAAACTCACATCACAAATATATGAGACTTATAGACAACACACTTGGAACTTAGAAATGATTAAGAAACTTTACTATCTATACAATTGAGGCATAATCTAGTTCGTAACGTCTTTCTAAATAAGCGTATACAAATGATAATTTTATCTTTTATATTACATAATGGTACATATACCGGCTACACACGGAGTTGTATCACTTCTGTACAGTCCATTCCGAATGGAAGCTCGTCTCTGCTCCTTGATACGATGCTTAACACCTCGGTTTTTCTTCGTTTGCGGTGCGATGCTATTTGGGCGCACGGCTCCCTCACTCTCTTTACAGGTGTTTCAAACGTCATGTCCATCGGGCGAAGGTCCAATTGACTAATGTTCTTTTTGGTCATACGACAACCTCTGTCCGACGTCATTAGAAGGCCATTTGATTGGGATGGGATAATAACATCGGCCGTGGGTTTGGACTTGATAGGTTGATATCCATTTTCCCATTTCTGTCTCATTCGTCTAAGAATACGCGCCTCCAGGACCTTTACAAATTGGACACACTCTGCCTCCGCAACGATGAGAAGCTACTGGACACCAGTTGGGAATGGAGTCCCGCCACCTCTGATAGTTCCGCATCATAATTTCCTTGTACACCTTCTGATGATCACACCTCCTCCATCTAAAATTTCCTTTACGGCTTACTCTTTATATGTAGACATCATAGATGACTTTCTCTGGAAATATTGGTAGACCACTTTCCCTGATGAATTCATCTTGGCCATCCTGTGAAAACAAAATAAATAAAATTAGACAACGCGTACCATTGACAAATTATTTGCACATACCTGTGTTTAGCGGGGCTAATATTTACATTATATCTCTTACATATCGACCGGCAATATTGATCCATTTGCATGTGTCTCTGCGTTATCTCACTAACTATTGACAACCCTGGCGACACAATTGTTCTCGATCAGGTGTTCTGCCTTGAATATTTTTTTTTTGGAAAATACCTTCGGAAACTTTTCATCGGAGAAAAGCCAACCATTGTTAACATCTGACGTCGGTGACCAAATTTTGCACTGATCTACTGACTGGTATTTCAGTGCTTGGCCCGTCCTCGGGTGTATGAGCTCCACCACTTTCTCATTGACTTCCTTGGAGCATATATAAGGTCCATTATACAGACATAATAACTTACGAGTAGTGTCGTGTGCTGCATCGCTATGCGCATGGTTTTTAAGAATACAAGATCCCCAACTTGAACTCTACGTTGGGCCTTCGTGTCGTTCTCTCTTCTGTTGTTCCTTTCACGAAATGCCTTGCCTCTTCATTTTTATCAACGTCAACTGATTCCTCCAAGGTTCGTTGTCTGTTGGTGATCCTTGTTTATTTAACAGATTCTAAAGGGGACCGTCAGTTCGGACATTCAGATGTACTTGGGCCGGAGTGTCCTGCAGCGTTTAGGAAATACTGTCGTTTAACAAGAATTTTGTCTGGGGGATGCTTCTACCAGTCTCGATGTGAGGATTGACACAAGTTACGCCATAGTCTGTTCATTTCGCGATGCATACGCTCTATGGGGTTGATTGGGGATGATATGGTGTAGTATGGATAATCATCACACCCCGAACTGTCATTGCTCTATGGAATCTTTTCGAAATGAAACATGCCCCATTATAACAAAGCAGGTTACGTGGGATGCCCAAGTGCGTAAAATACACCTCCATGCAACGTATCACCGCCTGCGCCGTTGCATTCCTCAGCGGGTACGCTACCAGAAACCGATTGAACGTGTCCATACAAGTGCAGACGTACGTATATCTTTCGGGCGTGGGTGGCAAGGCTCCGACCAGATCCACTGAAACGATGTATCTGATAGTATGAGGGGTGATTGACATCAACTTCGTTGGGGGATGAGTGTCTACCTTTTCCTTTTGGTACGGTACGCAATTGCTCATATGCTCACGAATGTCAGCCTGCATAGTTCTCAGAAGTAATGGTTTGCTATCATAGCATACGTTTTTCCATATCCGAAGTGACCTCGTTTGTCGTGATATTCCATCAGAAGCTCCTGGACGAGGGTGCGGGGCACCATGACTCGCCATCGGTTCGGTTCGTGGAAACATCGTTTTAACAGTAACCCATCCTCTAACTTACAGTACACTTCAATATTTCGGCTTGGCCTCTCTAGAGTTGGATTCCCCTCTAAGGCAGTGATGTACTTCTGCCATTCCCTATCGCTTCTTTGGTGTCGTCCATTCTAACAAGCCGATACGCGTGATCCGACCAGGTTCCTGTTGAAACTGGAATATTCACATGGTCCTCAGCTTGGCCTCCACGACCATTTGGGATAGGGCGTCTGCAGCCACATTGTCCCGTCCAGCAACATGCAGTACCTCCAAATCATACTCTTGAAGCTTTAAGTTCCACCGATATAGTCTTGCGTTCCAGTATCGTATTTGTCGGTAATATACCAATGCCTGGTGATCCGTATGAACAATTATCTTTCGTCCTTTTAACAAAAACCTCCATTTTCGAATACTTGAACTAAAGCAAGTAACTCAAGTTCCGTCACGGTATACCTGGCTTCACATGGCATTAAAGTGTGACTGGTGAACCCTAGAACTTGCCTTTCGTTATCGTACTCCTGGTACAGAATTCCTGCAGTTTAAATCCAAGAGTCAATAACCACATGAAAGACCTCATCTGGGTTTGGGTGAGCCAATATAATGGACTGACACAGGTCCTTCTTCACTTGCTCCAAGCACTGGTCATGCTCTGATGTCCATCACCATTTCTTCCCCTGATGTAAGAGTTGGTACAAAGGTGCCGTCTTCTTTGCGTAATCCCAGACATATTTACTGCACCAGTTAAGTAATTCCTATAATCGTTGTGAACTCTTCACATTCGTAGGTCGAGTGATTTTGCGTATAGTCTCGACGTACTCTTCATTCTTCGCCACTCCTTGAGGTGTCACCACGAAACCTAAAAACTTGAGTTCGCCTCCCAGAAACTTACATTTTCACAAATTGATCGTCATACCCGCAGTGCTCAGCTTTCCCAAAACTTTATCCAATAACATCATGTGCTCAGCTATGTCTCGACCTGGTACAAATATGTCGTCGATGTATACAATCGCTTGTAGTAGTTCCTCGCCGAGTACACACTGGAGAGCAGACATCAAGGTCGAAGAGCCGTTCCGGTATCCAAATGGTAGGTGTTTGAACTTCAGCATTTGTCCCTCAAACGAGAAAGTTAGCAGATTTTGGCATTCCTCCGTGAGGGGTATCCGTAAATGCGATTGCACCAAATCAATACACGACGCATACCTAATTCCATAAAGTCGACTGAAAGGATGGTCGATGCTAATCACTTCTAATGGTGTTATTTTTTTTTTCATTTAGAGCTGTAAGGTCCAAGCAAACTCGTACCTCACCGGGGGCCTTCTTCCTTACTGTCACGAAAGGATGATGGCGTTTCGACATGGCCGACTTAATCACTCTCAGCTCTAACCATTTCAGTAGTTGCTCTCTAACCTGCGGGCGATATTGGTACGGTACGGGATATGGCCTCTTCACAATGGGTTCCCGGATATTAACGTCAATGGTGTACTCATACACAGATCGTTTCCCTGGATAGTTAGTGAATGAAGCTCGGTATTTATGCAAGATATTCCACAACAGTTCCTTAGTCTCCCTAACACACTCTACTTTGTCGACCACAGCAGTGATACCTTCTCCGGTGATCTCTTCTTCGCTTTTGGAATCCACTTGTCCTTGTGCCTGCATGATAGTTTTCTAAACCAACTTGAGCAAATTCGTCGTTCGTCATACTCTTCTGACACATGTTGCTCAGCTCTTCCGCTCCACTGATTTGTAGCTCAATAACTTTTACGGCTTCCTCGTCAGTAGTAACATGCTTCCTTACTTCGTCAAATTTCTCATCGTCTTCAGCGAGGTCTCGGTCCCATTTTCTTAATACCTCACGGTCCTTATCTCCCCATTCGTCATTAACGGTCCTATCGTCTACTGTATGTCCATCTCGACTGAGGCCAATCACGTCCGAGTAACATTTGTTGTTTGAGACCACATACCACTAAGAAACGAAAATAAATTTCTTGGTCCTGAATACACATAGGCCAAATAACCTCTCCGAGGACGCATTTTTGTTTGGTACCGGAAAAATCCACCAATATTATATTACGTACCGGAGTTAATCTGGGGTGCGACAATATCTGATTTACTTTCTTTCATAACTCTTCCGAACAAAGGCACACAGCTGCACCAGAGTTTGTCAGTACCACTACCGATTCTTGTAACACTTTTACCTGGAACAAGGCGGTTTTCGCAGTTTCATTTGTAGTCCCCTGTAAAAACTCATCTCCTGCCGAGTTGTGTTCCCATTCTTTGAACATTATTGTGTCCTCTCGTACATAATGTATTGTTGTTTTCTTCAGTCGATCCTTGTATCTCGTAGATGTACTGTCGTGGTAGTGGGTCCTCATGAACGGGACCCTGCCAGTTGCTTCGACCCCTAGCAACTGTTGGGCCTCTAGTCTTTTGGTACAACGTTTCGACTTTCCGAGGATGGACTGCTTCCCCCTCGTTGCATCTCCCTATTGCTCAGCACCTGGGATCCCGTTTGTCCTCTAGTTACTGCTGATGCCTTCTTCTTGAAGTCCACGTTGCTCTTATTCTGATATCTGCCCACCTCTCCTGTTTCCATATTTTGACTTGAGACATGCTTCGACGAGCTTCGTTGGTGTCATAAATTAATTCTAGCTTGCGGATAGCTTCCAGCATGCTATCAAGACTGAGGACCTGTACAGCCGCCAGTTGTCTCTGATAACTCACAGGTAACAGTAGGCTGAGCGTTGTGCAGATGTGGGTTTCTGAACTTAAAGGATCCAACTATCTTATTCTGACATAATGTTCAGTAACAAACTTCTCCACGCTGGTATCACTCTTGGAGTGAAACGGCATAGTTGTCAAGAGCATCAACTGAGTATACATCATGCTGTCGGATTGATAATGCTGAAGAAGCGCTTCTCTGGATTCATTATAGGTCATAAACTTGCTTCACGTAAAATAAACAGCATAACGTCCAAATATCTATTTTCCGATATTCCCATTAGATTTGCCTCTTGCTCAGATCGATTTAAGAATGTTCTTGCAGTCATCTTCCCTTTCTCATGCGAGAATTTCGTAAAGGACTTTATATCTGGTAACTTTATTCTGGATCCACCCAAGTTGCATGGACCACCCCTATAGCCTATAGAGTATTCGTTGTTACCATGTCTACCAGGACTCTTGTTGAGACTCCGTTCGTAGTGTTCTTCTAGAAGAGGTACTAAAAAATCGCGCAGTCCCGGCGTTCAATTATTCCGATATCTTACCTTTCGTAATCTTCTTTTCTTCCCGAGTGAACTGTAACTAGCTGGTGTAGTATTAGAGTGACTTTCACCTTCAGAATACCCACTTTCTGTTTCACAAACAGGCTCTTTCTTAATTGTGACTGAGGGCCTCTCGTTTCCCCCATCCATCGGGTTTTGGACTGATGATACTTGATTCTCACAGTTGGCCTTTCCATCTCCGTGCGTATCAACTGTCTGTCATTGTGTTAAAGGGATCATCACCAATATAGCAATCGTTGAATGAATTCGGAAATAATCAAAGATAGGTTCCAATCAAAGGAGCAATTGTTACTGTAAAGGAATACTCCATAAGGGTATTCTACTAACTCAGGAATTGCCAACATATCCTGAAAAGCAAAGAAAATAAGTAAAAAGCTACCTTTCAATACGAAAAGTTATGTTTATTAGATCTAAAATCAGACAAACACCCCCTAAAGGGTTATCAAATATGTTGTACAAAGTTCTACTTGTGTACGGTTTTAATTACCCATTATATCTTTGACCACAGCTTTCATCTCTTTTTTTATATGCATTATCGCTCGAATAATTGTATTACATTAAATAAAACTAACATGGATATATTCTTACTTCCATGTACCTTTTTAATATACAAAGTAGGGATATAAACACGTGCGCCTTCTACGTATATTTCAACTTATGAAAGTGAACGCTGGCGCAATAGGCAGCTAGTCACACTGGAAGAAGCTTGATTGAAACAGATGCAGCAAACATGATGCTTGTAGTATTACAGTAGTGCCAGAAGCAAATAGCTTCGCTGGTGCGTGATGTCCGTCTATTAACGTCGCTTAGATTATTAGTTTCGAAGTCGATCGTGGAGACGGTGAAAAAATCTATAGAGAAGAATATCTCTGGCACACTGTTACTAATGACTGAGGAAACCCCGTCTACCACAGAATCTATTACGAAGAAACTCACAAATGTTATCCCGCATCTGCACCCTATTGTCAAGAAAATCGTTCACGGGAAATGTCAGCCCGTACAAATCGTTCGATAAGATAATATGGACCAGTATCCTAGATGTGACAATAAATAACGTTTTATCTTGGTTCTCGCCGAGCAAAATGTGAGCAAGTCTGTAATTGGTCGGATAGTCAAGAATATGACTATGTTCAGTGATATTATTACAGGAAAATGTATTCTTCACAATTATTAATTGCTTGCGCGCAAACTACTTAAATCACAAACTTAAGCACAAAGATGGTATGAAAATCTTATTAAATAAACTAGTAAGTAAATCCAACATAAAATAAATTTGGTTCTTTCATTTACTTAACTGGTTACTAACAGAACGCGCGCGCGCTTGAGACACACACACTAAACATAAATCAATAGAACACTAAGGTACATTTAATAATATTTCCTTTTATTTTTCCACACTAAATTCTTATATATTTCCCACACACTGTAATACTTTATTTGGGAATGTGCTGTGACCGAACATTTTTGATAGACACTGCATTGGCTGTCTTCAATTATACATAGAGTGGCGTGTTTTACTTCTACACGCGAAGAATTTTGATTATAAGAAACAAATACGGGTAACTGACAATACTGATACTATACGAACTTTTTACGGTGTACCTAACATTTCTAAAAAATTACGTCAAATACTCATTCTCATACTATCAGAAAAGTAGTACAGTCAATATTACTCTTTCCTCTCACTCTGCTATTATTTTGTGGTCGACGCATAAAAATATTGTTTTTAACTACTGACCACGTCAATTGAGATCTGCACAAATGATATGATTAATTTAATTCATCGCAAACAACACTTGACTACATATAAAATATTTTCACGACGAATGGCCATTTATACAGTACTGAACATAAAATGCATGTAAGGCGATCGCTTAACCTTTTTACGTGCCTAGGTCTTTTCTTTGAAAGGAAAAAAAGAAACTTCCATCAATGAAAGTATAAAGATACATTCATTGCCCAACTCAACTGAAACTACTCTAATATATAACACTCTTCATTTTCTGCGCACGCATTGTCTTTCTTATGCATATCGTCGTACCTCAGAAAAAAACAACATTGTTTCCATTTTTGTTATAACAGTTCGCAGCACGGTAATTGTTGTCTGGCCGAGCCCCTCACAGTCGATCGCATTACGTGGAATGTATATCTGTGCGCACACACGAAATAGGTAAAATGTCTTAATGTCCAATCGAATATTTTTCACTGCAAACTCTTACTTCGATGAAATGTCTATCATTGATACAGTGCGTCCTTGATATATACATGTCTATCTTAATATATGCGTGTCATGAATTCTTGGAATGGATGCAACTTTTCCACAGCAGACGATGATTTTGATTTGATTTGATTTATTGCGTTCCTTAGACCAATACATTGTACTCATTTGCACATATGGTATAGAACATGTCCATAATAAGAATACATATTTTCTTAAATTACATAGAATACATAGAAAATTGTTTTGTAGCAGTTTTTCGACATAATTCACTTTCATTATCACCTATTTTCTTTACCCTTATAATATTTAGTCTTGCAAGTACTCATCAACTGTATAGTAAGTTTTGTTTGTCAACATTTTCCTAACTTCACGACAAAATATATTGATATCCTTAATATTTTTTAAAGTTTGTGGCAATTTATTGTATAGGGCTATACCGAAGTAATGCGGTGATCTTTCGAAAATTTTTGTTCTGTGGGACATTTGTCTAAGATCATTTTTCATTCTTGTGTCGTGTCTATGTATATCTGAGTGTGTAGTGTAGCCATCAAGGTTACTTTTTATCAGCTTTAACACCTCGTATATGTACAAACATGGAACTGTTAGCAAATTTAATTTCTTGAAAATTTGTCTGCAGCTCGCACGTAAATGTGTGTGTGTAATGATTCGAATAACTTTTTTTTGTAGTCTAAAAACTGTCAATAGCCCACTTGAGGATCCCCAAAAGAGAATACCATATTTTGCTCTCGAATAAAATGTACCATAATATAAGGATATCAATGCCTTTTTATTTAGAACAGTTGAGAGAGATCTTATTAAGAAGATATTAGTTGATAGTGTACGACATAAATTTGTTATATGCGTTTTCCAACTTAGTTTGTTGTCAATATATAGCCCTAAAAACTTAGTACTTGAGACACATTCTGTGGTGGTGTTACTTATGGTTAATTTGGGATAAGCTGGGACAGCAGTATACGAAGGAAAGAAAAAAAGACAATTAGTTTTATTGGCATTTAGGATTAAATTATTATGATAGAACCATTTTTCAAGTTTATTGGAAGCAGCATTTATGTTATCTTGCAGTTCTGAAGCATTACTGCCTTTAATTAGGATGTTGGTATCATCAGCATACAAGACCATAGTCCCTTGGTCAATATGTGATGGAAGATCATTTATGTATATCAGGAAAAGTAACGGACCCAGAACTGATGATGGGCCCTTCCAAAATATCTCTACAAGATGCGTCTTATCTTGTGCTTGTCGACATATTTTTATATTTCAGACTGCAGGGTACATTTATCCACAATGACGAGCTTGGTTTTATTCTTATCTGTACCCTATTTCGTGGAGAATGCACAGGTTGTCTGCCCACGTTGACTGTCCACTTCATCTGCCGGTCTGCCTCTAGCGCGGGAGCGCGTCAGTGCATTCTGGTGGCCGCCACGAGTTAACATTGACCATGACGTTACAGCTGGTTACTTTTGATGCAGTTTTTTGGTATTACGCTCAACACACGTATTTAAATTTACTTATATTTACTGCACTATTCTGAACTGCTTAATATAGAATCTAAAGGTGTAACCGAATCCAACGGTGCACCGTTGAGTGTACTACTTGCATCGTCCCGTTGTACCCTGTTTACTTCCACACTCACATTGTTGCCAGATCACACACGGGCATAAATTTTTATAAAAAATAACACAACATCTCCAGTTATAGTAGCAGATTTTGATGAAGACAGTACCCGATCAAAATATTTTTGTCCTCGTTTAGCGACGCATTTGGCACGACCTGGGTCATCACTGAGATTGGTGTCAACGAAATTGATAACGTTTTCTGGAGGATATCTTTCAGATCATCTTGCATGTTGGCAAAATAACTTTCAATATCCTTTCGGCAACTTGTGCTCGCTTGGGACTAATGTTTTGCACTTATTCGTACACTTAGTTTTTTCTTATGTCGTTTCAGAAAAGATCTTGCCCAGTGTTCACTAGGAAAACATCCATCTTTGAATTTTGGAATATTTTTTCCCTGACGTTGCACGTAATTTTTTACAAGTAAGCGTAGTTCCATTGAAGTTATTGAATAGGACCATGTTGCTAACATAAACACATGCTCACAAATATGTTCTTCATCTTGAGATAAAGCTGTTTGTCCTCCAAACCTTTTGCCTTTCCCATACTTCAAATGTTTCCTTAGTCTGTCTTTTCACTCCAAAGTACTTTGCAGCTGCTCTGACGCTTGATACTGAACTATTCAGAATTGCTTCAGTAGCCTTCTCCAGCTGTTCATCAGTGTAATCACGATATCGTCTGCCTTCCCCCTCTGACGGGCTCAGGCGTTTTTTAGGTACTGGGAAAGAATGTAGTCATTGATAATACAAGTAGGTTTCAGATAGTTTGCTTTCATTCTAGAAAGATGTTATACAAAATAAAACTTGCGCCATTCTACTCACCGGACTGTATGAAAGGACTCGTGTATGCGTATGTCTTGACAGTCAACTCCTATGACTGCCCTGGAAGAGTGTAGGTACTATAGCTATATCACTCTTCTTCTGTGTTGTTGGTAAAAGTTCTCTTCTATATATTGAATCTAACTTTCCCCTTCTAGGGAGCTGAGGAGCCTAAACAACTGTGTGGGTCAGCATTTCTCCTGGGGAGTTGCTGGCCCGCACAGTCTGAGGTTCCTGTTTTCCATTCATACAGCCCGGAAAAGTTTCTGCGCTATTAACATAAATATTGACTGACACTTCATTATTTTTTTGTACATAACAAGTTACGTATGTTTGTTTTTATCAACTTGTTCATGAGTAAGCAGTGTCTTATAAGCATTGTTTGTTTGTTACAATTTTGTAATGTTTGTTTGCTCAATTCTGGTTCTGCTGATCTTTGATGAGACCCTCTGTGATCCCGAGATATAGTCCTGGGATCGCTAGTATCCCTTACATACCCCCCACCGAATTTAAGAATTTTCGTATAAATATTGTTTATATGTGAAAATTCGTCCTTCACCTGTTTTCTGTATATATATATATATAATCATATACATCCATATTCTATCAAATGCAGCAGGAAGGCCTCCCCCTTTTCTTTCCACATATCTCGGTCTGCTGATATCCTCATCCATGTAGCTCCTGAAAAACGCTTGATTTCATCTACCCATCTTACATTTGGACGTCGTCTCGGTCGTTTCTTTTCTCTAGGAATCCACTGTAGTACATTTGTCGTCCACCTTCCATCTGTTCGTCTAGCTATGTGACCGGCCCATCTCCACTTCATCTTCTTCGCAGTCTTGATTACATCCTCTACCTTTGTTTGTGCGCGAATCCATTCATTTCTCTTCCTGTCCCTCCTGGTTATTCCT